>JALGBA010004072.1:0-15826 GCA_023970755.1 Azemiops feae
TTGTTCCACTGGTTAATTGTTCTAACTGTCAGGAAGTTTCTCCTCAGTTACAGGTTGCTTCTCTCCTTGACTAGTTTCCATCCATTACTTCTTGTCCTGCCCTCAGGCACCTTGGAGAATAGCTTGACTCCCTCTTCTTTGTGGCAACCCCTGAGATATTGGAATACTGCTATCATGTCACCCCTAGTCCTTCTTTTCATTAAACTAGACATACCCAATTCCAGCAGCCGTTCCTGATATGCTTTAGCCTCCAGTCCCCTAATCATCTTTGTTGCCCTTCTCTGCACTCTTTCTATCTATATATAGATAGATGATAAATAACGGATAGATGACATAGATAGATAGACGGATGGATGGATGATAGATAGATAGATAGATAGATAGATAGATAGATAGATAGATAGATAGATAGATAGATAGATAGATAGATAGATAGATAGATAGATAGATAGATAGATAGATAGATAGATAGACAGATAGACAGATATAGATACAGACACAGATAGTATAGATGATGGAGATAGATGATAGATGATAGAGACACACACATATATAGATGATAGACACAGAAATACATAGATAGACATGATAGATAGATAGATAGATAGATAGATAGATAGATAGATAGATAGATAGATAGATAGATAGATAGATAAACAATGACAGATGATATATAGATAGATGGATAGATGATAGATAAGACAGATGATGTAGATAAACATACAGAGATAGATGACAGATGATGGATAGATGAAAGAGATGAAACAGATAGATGATATAGACAGACAGATGATAGATAGATGACAGATGATGGATAGATGATAGCTAGATAAGACAGATAGATCCATAAACAGTTAATAGATGATAGATAGATAGATAGATAGATTGATAGATTGATAGACAGACAGACAGACAGATAAACAGATGACAGATGATATTGTTATGTTTGCTGTTCGATGCGACATTGAAGAGGCAGCAGGTGTAAATGAAACACTCTTTATTTAGTTTAAACAAGAGCCTAACCAACCGTTGCTCTACCCCTATTTATACATTCAGCCTAAAGGCGGCAGCCAATAGAAACACAGCATTCTCCCGCTCAAATGCATAATAAGTAGTCTGCAGACAGGAAGTCTGGCTTTTGGCCATCTGGCCTGTTAACCATTTTTTCAGTTCTCAGTATCACAGTTCTCAGAATTCAACTCATTACACCCCTTCCCCCTGGATAATTCACACTCACAAAATTTATTCATAAGCATTTCAAATGTTCCAATGGCAAAATGGCATATAAGCATTCTACATTCACAATGACAGAAATTGTACATAATCATTTAAGTACTTCGGTGGCCCTCGTGCTCGCTCCGAACGTCTCGGAGCTGCAGCTAGCTCCCGGTCTACAAGCTCGCCTGCCAGGCTGGGTAGACCGGGGCTGTGTGTCCCGGGTAGAGCCGATTCTCTGTGGCTGGTCTGTCCTGGTAGACTTGAGCCAGTGTCCAGTGGTGGGGTAGAGCCCACAGGGTCGACATGTGGAGCCGTTTGCCGGCAATGTCCGTTAGTCAAAGTGCCTGAGTTAGGAGCAGCCTCACCATTTGTAAAAACCCCATTCGGCAACCAAAAAGTCTCGCCCTCGCTGGGAGACTCGGATGCACGATCGCAATCGTGCTCCCCCTGAACAGAGTCATGAGCTAGGAGCTGAGTTGCTAGCCTCCGTCGCAGTTGGTCGATGTGCCTGCGAAGCATGCGACCATCTTCCAGGACCACTTCATTTGAGAGTGGCCCTGACACCTTGCCAACCACAGCTACCACCCACAGTGCCCCTTGCCCATAGTTCCGCGCCCACACCGGGTCGCCAACTTGCAAGTGCCTGGGAGCCTTTGGCTGTGGTGCTTGTGAAGCGACCCTGTCTGGATGTAGGCGATCCAGCTTTGTGATCAAGCACCGTCCCCACCTCAATTCTGCTGGGCTTCTGCCTGTTGAAGTGCAGGGAGTTGTGCATTGGCAGAGTAAGAAATCTGCCAACCTATGGTGCCAGTTTCCAGTTACTATCCTCTTCAAGGATTCCTTGGTCGTTCTGACCATGCGTTCCGCTTGGCCGTTAGAGGCCGGGTGGAAAGGAGCCGAGGTAGCATGCCTAATCATATTCACCCTTAAAAAGGACTGAAACTCTGCCGAAGTAAATTGAGCCCCATTGTCTGAAACTAAGACATCGGGGAGCCCATGCATTGCAAAGATGCTTCGCAGAACCTGGATGGTCCTGGCAGTAGTCATAGTGGGGACAGGTGCGACCTCTAACCATTTGGAGTGACTGTCCACCACAATGAGGAAGAGTTGCCCCTGAAAGGGCCCTGCAAAATCAATATGGATCCTAGACCACGGGGCTTGTGCGGTTTCCCATCTGTGGACCGGGGCATTTGGCATTTCTGGTCTTGACTGCTGGCAAATATCGAGCCCAGGCCACCAAAGGTAGCTTCGCGCAAGCGCCTTCATCTGGACTATTCCCGGATGTTCCTCATGCAAGATTCAAGGATTCTAGCCCTCAGTGAGGTCGGGACTATGACCCGACTGCCCCATAAAATGCAACCCTTATGAGCGGATAACTCGCTCTTCCTTCTCCAAAAACTCTGAAAGTTAAGCCCCGGACATGTTTCCAACCATCCTGTAAGCACCCAGTTTAACACGCGACTCATCATGTTGTCTGAAGCTGTTTCGGCAGCCACGTCCCCTGCGTTAAGGGGAGACTCTGGCAGATCCTGGTGAGCCAGGATGCGGTTAGCTGGAGTGGGGTCTGGCTCTAATTGCAGTAAGGACAATCTGCTAAGGCCGTCTGCGTGGCCCATTTCTTTGCCCAGTTTGTAAACTAGACAATAACTATAAGCGGACAGAAATATTGACCACCTCAACATCCTAGGAGAAATAATCTCGGGTGTCTGCTTGTTCGTAGTGAACAAACCCAGAAGTGGCTTGTGGTCTGTAAAGACCGTGAATGGGTGACCGTACAGATAGTCATGGAACTTTTTTATGCCCGCTATGATGGCCAAGGCCTCCCTATCGATCTGGGCATAATTGCATTCTGCTGAAGACAATGTCCTAGAGTAGTAGGCTATGGGAACTTGTGTCCCGTCAGCCTTAAGGTGGCTTAACACAGCTCCGATCCCATACGGGGATGCGTCACACGCAATGCTGATTGGCAGCTGTTCATTAAAATGGGTTAATACTGAATTTGATGACAGCAGTGATTTGACTGCTGAAAAACTTCACTCGTGGACTTCCACTGAGCCTTCTTGTCCAAGAGCCGGTGTAACGGCTCTGCCACTGCGGCCTTGTGGGGAAGGAATGCGTGGTAAAAGTTAAGGAGCCCCCAAAAGGCCTGAAGTTCCCCTTTTCTTGGGACTGGGTGCCTGCTGAATTGCTTTGAGCTATACGGAAACCGAGGAATTCTGTTGAGGTTACCCCAATTTTACATTTCTCCTGCTTTAACTTCAGCCCCGCTTTGCGGAAACGCTGAAGGACGGCTCTGAGCCTCTCTGTTAGAATTTCAACTGATTCCCCCGTTATGAGGACATCATCGAAGTACGGGCAAACACCTGGGATGTTTCGGAGCGTGCGCTCCATTACGCTCTGAAAAATGCCCGGGGCTACACTAACCCCAAACTATAGGCGCCGTACCCTGAAAGCTCCCCTGTGGGTAACTATCGTTTGGGCTTCTGCCGTGGCGTCGTCCACTGGCAGCTGCTGATAGGCTTGGGCCAAATCGAATTTGGCGAAGATGCGACCTCCCTGTAGCAATGCCAAAATGTGGCTGACTACAGGCACTGGATATGAGTGCTGCTGGAGCACTTTATTTAGCATGCTGGGGGCAGCAGAGGCAATGGGCGGCGGCAGTGGCGACCCAGGAGGCCCGCAGGCAGCAGAGAAGCAGCGGAGGTGAGCCGGGAGGCCCGCAGGTGGTGGCGATGGCAACGATGACCCGGGAGGCCTACAGGCGGCGGAGAGACAGCAAAGGCGACCTGGGAGGCCCGCAGGTGGCGGAGAAGCAGTGGCGGCAACCTGGTGTGACCCGCAGGCGGCGGAGAAGCAGTGGCGGTGTGCCGGGAGGCCTATAGGCGGCGGAAAGACAGCAGCGGCAAACCAAGGCCCGCAGGCGGCGTTCTTCTTCTTGCAGACCGGGTGGCCTGCAGGTGGAGGTGAGGCAGCAGTGGCAAATTAGGAGGCCTGCAGGCGGTGGCGGAGAGCCAGAGGCCTACAGGCGGCGGCAAGGCAGCACGACAGAGCCTATCAAACATGGAACAGGCATCGTGAGTGGTATGAGTGGTATGCAACACATGCTCCATGTATGCACTGATGCCCAAAGAACACCCCAATTACATCTGCATCAGATGCAAATCAGATGCAAATTATGTGAACTACTACTAGAAAAGGTCAGGAACTTAGAGGCAACTGTTGCCAAACCCCAACGTAGGAAAGACAGCTCCACCAAAACGGAACCTAATAACGAGCAAATAACTCCCAGAGGACTTGACCCCACCGACAAACCCTTGGAGGAAGACAAATGGAGGTATGTCACACATAGAAGGAAACACAACTCCCAACGAAAAAACCAGTATGCAACAAACAAACCCCTTCTGCCCAGTCCTACTCAACCAGAAACAGGCCCATTAGAACTGACCAATCGATTCACCCCCTTAGACGGAAACACACAGACCCACAACCCCCCATCAAAGAAGACATGCAGACACCTAACAAAAAGACAACTTCAAATATCCCTTAAAAGGTTACCTCAAATAACCCTAAAAAACTCACTCCAAACATCCCCAAAAAAGCCACATCAACCAACACACCTGAGGCATACAGAAAAGCACCCCAGAATGCAGCCCCCCAAAAGAGAAAGGAAATTGTTGGTAATAGGAGACTCCATCCTCAAAGGAACAGAACCATCCATTTGCGGACCAGACATACAATCCAGGGACGTATGTTGCCTCCCTGGAGCAAAAATCAAAGATGTGGCTGTGAAACTAGCCAAAATAATTAGGCCCACAGACTACTACCCCTTCCTCCTCCTCCACATTGGGACGAACGACACAACCAACAACCTGAGTACAATAGTGAGGGACTACAAACATGTAGGCAATGAAGTCAAGAAGCTAGGAGCACAAGTAGTGTTCTCATCAGTACTCCCAACGAAAGGCCAACACCCATTGAAGGGAAAAAGAATCTTAAAAATAAACCATTGGCTAAAAGGTTGGTGTTGCCAAGAAAACTTTGGTTTCCTGGATCATGGACTGCACTTCCTACACGAAGGACTATTGGCAAGGGATGGGCTACACCTCATGAAAATAGGCAAAAATGTACTTGGAAAAAGACTGGCCCAACTCATCAGTAAGGCTTTAAACTAAAACTGAGGGGGGAGGGCGACCAATCTCTAGAAACTCTAGAATCCAAAACCAATCACAAATCTCAAGAAAGCAAACCCAACAATGAGGTAAGCAGAGATGAAAAAACAACCAGGAAACACAGGAAACACCCCCATGGACAGGCATAAAAATCTTAAATGCTTATACACAAACGCTCAAAGCTTGGGGAACAAACAGGGCAAACTAGAAGCAATAGTTCGCAAGGGAGGGTATGACATAGTTGGCATAACAGAAACCTGGTGGGACAAAACCCAAGAATGGAATGGACTGATGGATGGATACAAATTGTTCAAAAGAAACAGGGCTATAAAAAGAGGAGGGGGAGTTGCACTATACGTAAGAGAACACTACATATCTGCAGAAATGCACATGACCCAAGACAAAATCTCTCCAGAAAGTATATGGGTCAATATAAAAGATAACACAAGTGATATTGCCGTAGGTGTTTATTACAGACCACCCAACCAACCAGATGAAATAGACGAACTCTTTGCCAGCCAACTAAGAAATGCATGCAGGAAGCACACCACAGTAGTAATGGGAGACTACCCAGATATCAACTGGGAGACAGTGGGCGGGAGATCAAATAGATTCCTAATCAACCTAGCCGACAACTTTGTCACTCAAAAGGTAGAGGAGGGAACTAGACGCAAAGCTATACTGGACTTAATCCTTACAAACAGAGAAGAAGTGATAGAGGGAATCAAAATTACCGGAACCCTGGGCGAAAGTGACCATGTCATACTAGAATTTAATATAATGCAAACACCAGCAATAGAAAACAATCCAACCAAGGTCCCAAACCTCAAAAGAGCCGACTTTAACAAACTAAGAGAGAACCTAGGAAAAATCCCATGGATGGAAATCCTAAAGGGAAAAACAACCCAGGAAGCATGGGAAACCCTGAAAAATGCGATCACAAAAGCCCAAACCAGCACAATACCACTGAGGGGAAAAAACAAGAAATCCAAGAAGAAACCAGCATGGCTGCACAAAGAACTCACTAACCAACTAAAAGGCAAAAATGACAAATACAAAAAATGGAAAGAGGGGCACATAACTAACACCAATTACCAGGAGACAGCCAGAGCATGCAAAGACGAAATCAGGAAAGCAAAGGCTCAGAACGAACAAAGGCTAGCAACAGAAATCAAGGACAATAAAAAAAGCTTCTTCCAACATATTAACAAGAAGAAAAAAATCAAGGAAACTGTAGGCCCGCTAAAGGGAGAAGGTGGCAAAGAAATTACAGGCAACAGAGAGAAAGCAGAGCTGCTTAACTCATACTTTGTGTTAGTCTTCACACAAAAAGATACTACAGCCCAACACATCAAAAAAACCACTGCAAAAGACATACCAGAAACAAAAATTAAAATAAGCAAGAAAATGGTAAGGGAGCACCTATCCAATCTCGATGAATATAAATCACCGGGACCCGACAGGCTACATCCCAGAGTTCTGAAAGAGCTGGCAGAGGTTATCTCAAAACTGTTGCATCACATCCTCCATAAATCCGGGAGCACCAGGGAAGTACCAGAGGATTGGAAAAGAGCTGATGTGGTCCCCATCTTCAAGAAAGGAAAAAAACTGGACCCAGGAAACTACAGACCAATCAGTTTAACATCAATACCTGGGAAAATCTAGAAAAGATTATCAAAAAACAGATCTGCGAACAACTAGAAGCAAACAAAGTCATAACTAGTAGCCAGCCACAGGTTTGTCAAAAATAGATCATGCCAAACCAATCTCATCTCGTTCTTCGATAAAGTGACTAAACTAATAGACCAGCGAAACTCAGTGGATAGTATACTTGGACTTCAGTAAGGTATTTGACAAGGTAGACCACAACCTACTCCTTGATAAACTAAGAAAAGGTGGGATAGACAACATTACTACCAGATGGATCTGTAACTGGCTAACAAACCGTACTCAACGAGTAGTCATCAATGGCACTACATCCAAATGGAGAGAAGTAACCAGTGGGATACCACAAGATTCCGTCTTAGGCCCAGTACTCTTCAATATCTTCATCAATGACTTAGATGAGGGAACTGAAGGGGAACTCATCAAATTTGCAGATGACACCAAACTACCAGGAGTAGCCAACACCCCAGAAGACAAACACAGGATCCAAAAAGATCTTGACCAACTTGAACAATGGGCCCTATCCAACAAAATGAGTTCCAATGTAGAGAAAAGCGAAATCTTACATTTAGGCAGGAAAAATCAAAGGCACAAATACAGATTGGGTGAGACCTGGCTCAAAAACAGTGACTGTGAGACGTCGGAGTCCTAGTGGAAGATCACTTGACTATGAGCCAGCCGTGTGCAGCAGCAACCAAAAAAGCTAACAAAATCCTGGGTTGTATAAACAGAGGCATAGAATCAAGATCACGAGAAGTACTATTAACGCTTTATAAAGCCCTAGTAAGACCACACCTAGAATACTGCAGCCAATTTTGGTCACCATATCACAAAAAAGATGTTGAGAGTTTGGAAAAAAATCAAAGAACAACTAAGATGATCAGGGGCCTGGAGACTAAAACATACGAAGAACGGCTACGGGATTTGGGCCTGGCTAGTCTAAGGAAAAGAGGAAATAGGGGAGACATGATAGCAGTGTTCCAGTACTTGAGGGGCTGCCACAAGGCAGAGGGGGCCAGCTTGTTCACCAAAGCACCAGATGGAAGGACGAGAAACAATGGTTGGAAACTGACCAAAGAGAGAAGCAACCTGGAACTAAGAAGAAATTTCCTGACAGTGAGGACAATTAACCAGTGGAACAGCTTACCCCCAGAAATCGTGGGCACTCCATCACTGGAGATTTTAAAGAAGAGACTGGACATCCACCTGTCTGAGACGATATAGGTTCTCCTGCTTGAGCAGGGGGCTGGACTAGAAGACCTCCAAGGTCCCTTCCAGCTCTATTCTATTCTATTCTATTCTATTCTATTCTATTCTATTCTATTCTATTCTATTCTATTCTATTCTATTCTATCCTATCCTATCCTATCCTATCCTATCTGTAGCTAGATAGATGGATAGATGATAGATAGATAGATAGATAGATAGATAGATAGATAGGTAGATAGATAGATAGATAGATAGATAGATAGATAGATAGATAGATAGATAGATAGATAGATAGATAGATAGATAGATAGATAGATAGATAGATAGATAGATAGATAGATAGATAGATAGATAGATAGATAGATAGATAGATAAACGGATGATGGATAGATAGATAAGACTGATGATATAGAAAAATGATGGATGATATATATAGATAATAGATGATATAGACAGATAGACAAATATAGACAGATATATAGATGGATAGATGATAGATAAGATGGATGATATAGATGATAGATTAGATGATATAGATGATTGATAGACAGAGACAGAGACAGAAACAGATATAGATGATAGACAGAAACAGACAGACAGACAGACAGTAGATAGATAAACAGATAGAAACATATGATATATAGCTAGATGGATAGATGATAGATGATATAGAATGATATAGACAGATAAACAGATTGCAGTTGATATATACATAGATGATACATAACAGATAGATGATATAGATAGATGATAGATAGATAGATAGAGATACATAAACAGTTGAAAGATATATAGATAGATGGATAGAGGATAAGACATAAATGATATAGATGATAGACACACAAATATATAGATGATAGACAGACAGATAGACACAGACAGACAGATGGTAGATAAACATATGAGAGACATATAGCTAGATAGATTAGAGAGAGAAAGAGAGAGAGAGAAACAGATGACAGATGATATATAGATAGTAGATAAGACAGGTGATTTAGATAGACAGATAAACAAATGACAGATAAATGACATAGATGATATAGATAGATATTTAGATATATTTCTTTAGATATTTAGATAGATAGATAGATAGATAGATAGATAGATAGATAGATAGATAGATAGATAGATAGATAGATAAACAGATGACAGATGATATACTGTATATAGATACTGTATATAGATAGATATATAGACAGATAGAGGACAGATGATGGATAGATGATAGATAAGACAGATGATATAGACAGATGATAGAGATATATAGACAGATAGATAAACAGATGATAGATGATATATAGATCTATGGATAGATGATAGACAGATAAACAGATGGATAGATGATTGATAGATAAGACAGATGATATAGACAGAAAGATGATAGACAGATTGATAGATTGATAGACAGACAGATATATAGACAGAGAGACAGACACAGATAGATAGATAGATAGATAGATAGATAGATAGATAGATAGATAGATAGATAGATAGATAGATAGATATAGATAGATAGATAGATAGATAGATAGATAGATAGATAAGACGGATGATATAGATAGATGACAGATATAGATGATAGACAGACAGATAGATACAGATATATAGACAGATATAGATAAACAGATGACATGATATATAGATAATAGATAAGACAGGTGATTTAGATAGATAGACAGAGAGACTGATAAACCAATGACAGATAGATGAATAGATGATAGATAGATAGATAGATAGATAGATAGATAGATAGATAGATAGATAGATAGATAAGATAGATAGATAGATAGATAAACATGATAGATAGATAAGAGATGATAGACAGACACACACATATTTATATAGACAATATAAACAGATGACATGATATATAGCTAAATGGATAGATGAGAGATGATACAGACAGACAGACAGAGAGACAGACAGACAGATAAACATGATAGATGATAGATAAGACAGACAGAAAGATGATGGATAGATAGATAGATAGATAGATAGATAGATAGATAGATAGATATAGATAGATAGATAGATAGATAGATAGATAGATAGATAGATAGATAGATAGATAGATAGATAGATAGATAGATAGATAGATAAGAGGTAGGTAGATAGGTAGATACTGTATAAACAGATGACATATAAGATGGATAGATAAGACAGGATATAGACAGATAGATGATAGATATATAGACGGATAGATGATAGATAGGACAGATGATAGATAGTAGACAGACACATATATAGATGATAGACAGAGACATAGATAACTAGATAGATATAGATACACAAGGATAGATAAGATGGATATAGATGACAGAGATGATAGACGATTGATAGACACATATAGATGATAGACAAACAGATGATATATATAGATGGATGGATGGATGGATGGATGGATGGATGGATGGATGGATGGATGGATAGATAGATAGATAGATAGATAGACAGACAGACAGACAGACAGATGATAGATAAGACAGATAGAAAGATGATGGATGATATATAGATAATAGATGATATAGACAAGACACAGATAGATACACAGATGAAAGATATATATATATATATATACATATATAGATGGATAAATGATAGATAAGACGGATGATATAGATGATTGATAGATAGATAGATAGATAGATAGATAGATAGATAGATAGATAGATAGATAGATAGATAGATAGATAGATAGATAGATAGATAGATAGATAGATAGATAGATAGATAGATAGATAGATAGATATGGATGGATGGATGACGGGACAGATGATGGATAGATGATAGCTAGATAAGAGAGATAGATCTATAGACAGTAAGATGATATATAGATTGATAGACAGACAGATAAACAGATGATAGATGGATAGATAAGAGAGATAAGATGATATAGAGATGATATAGATATAAACATGACATATAAGATGGATAGATGATAGATAAGACAGATGATATAGACAGATGATAGATAAGACAGATAGATGATAGATAGGTAAGACAGACACATATATAGATGATAGACAGACACATAGACAGATAAACAGATGACACATATATAAGATGGATAGATGATAAGAGATGTCAAAGCAATAATATCCAATTATGAAATCTACCGTGGGAGCCCGTGTTTTTCAAAGAAAAAAAAGATGGGTCTCTTCATCTCTGCGTAGACTATAAGGGTCTCAACGCTTTGAGTGGAAAACAAATACCCCCTCCCCCTCCTAAAGGACTTATTAACCCACCTGGCTAAGGGGAGCATCTTCACTAAATTAGACCTGAGAGAGGCATATTACCGGGTGAGAATAAAGGAGGGAGACGAGTGGAAAACTGCCTTCAACTGTCCTATGGGGAGCTAGGGGGGTGCAGTTGACAGCGATGTTTTGGAGGAGTTTCCTTAAATTAATTGGATCATCTCAAGGCTTATCATCTGCTTTTCATCCGGCCACGAGGGGCCCGGGTGCCTTTTTAGGGGGAGGTCTTAAAGTGGAGCCCCTTTTTGTAGAGAGTCCATAGCACACAGCATACACGTTGCAGCCGCCCTTCCAAACTGTAGCCAAAGCTTTACCAGCTTCGTCAGCAGACAGTATTGACAGACAGACAGGCAGACAGAGAGTGTTGTAGGTGCTTCAACTCTGGAAGTTTTCTGGACAACCATTTGTCCGGAATGGGATCTCCTGCCTTGAGCAGGGGGCTGGATAGAAGACCTCTGCGGTCCCTTCCAGCCCTAGAATTCTATTGTTCTGTGAGATGTCACAGAATCCACACTCAATGGCCCCCAATGGTTGGGTTTGCACAAACAAGTCAGATCATTGATTAAGGAAGCAATTATGAGTGCTCACTAATTAGTTAATGAAACTGAGTGGTCATTCATTCATTGAGAAATTACAATTGATTGTTAACTGATTTTTCTTCTCTGATGCAGGAAGTCCGAATGTCTTGTCCAGAAGAAGACGGGGACCAGTCGTGTGGCTACCAGTCTCAGGTCCTTGTCCCGGCCCAGCCTGAGTTTAGATCCACCCCGCTGGGTACCAACCCCGCCCTCCAGGCGTACGCCCACCAGTTGGCCTGCATGGAGCACGAACTGGAGCACTTCCTGAGCGAGGTGCGCAATCGGCAGGGCACCCTGGGGGCCAAGGCAGGGAAGGAGAGGGACCCCCCCAATCTGAAGAAGGGGGGCTTGGACAAACTGCGCATCACCGTCTATGAAATTGCTGACAGTGAGCAGCCAGACCCAGCATGGGGCAGAGGACGCAAGAGGAAGCTCAAATAGAGAAGGGGTACCACAAAGCTCTGAGATGCACCCAGAGGGCAGCTGGCAGTCAAAATGAAGGGGATTCAGGACTCACTGGGTATCATGATTTGTCTTGCGACATTTATTAGGAATAAATTATGAATCAAATCGAGACGAGTCCAGGTAGAGTTCTGTGTACTGGTCAGGGCACTGCGAAACTGGGTTCGGTGCCAGATGTCAGGCAGGCTGGCAGAGAAACTCTCGGGGGTTGCTGTATGTTCAGTGGGTCTCCTGGATGCTCACGGTCCATTTCTTGGTTCTTTTGATGATTCTGTCGGGGAAAGTCAGCTGCCCACAGCCATCTGGAGCCGGGGAGCCTCTAAATCGGTGCTTCTCCAACTTGGCGACTTGAGATGTGCGGACTTCAACTCCCAGAATTCCCAGACCGCACGCCCAGATGAGTTCGGTTCGGATTCATGGGTTGTGGGGACTCTACACTTCTTGGATGATACAGAGCAGCACCGAGTGTTTGTGGCTCATTCAGCAACTACCAAGTGAAATGGCCGGGCTCTGACTTCAGTCGTTGACTTCGGATCAGGCAACGAGGGACATTGGTCTGGCTGGGGGCCTGAGGGGGCCTCTGCCCAGCATCACTGAGGTCTTAGCCGGGACGGGATGCGCTGAGGATGGTCCCTCCCGTCTCCATCATCCGTTGCTCTTTTTCTCTCCCGTTAAGTCGCATTCCAGTTCTCGGAGACTATCAGAAGAACTCCGTGTGCTTTTCTAGGAACGTTTTCCAGAAGTGGTTTCCTCGGGCCTCCTTCATGGGCTGAAAGAAGGATTGGCCTAAGGTCACTCAGATGGCCTTCTGCTAGAGGGAGGAAGAAAGGAGAGAGAGGAAGAGAAAAAGAAACGGAGGGAGGGAGGGAGGGAGGGAGGGAGGGAGGAAGGAAGGAAGGAAGGAAGGAAGGAAGGAAGGAAGGAAGGAAGGAAGGAAGACAGACTTTGGTACCTATTGGACGACTAGAACTCACCATCAACTGATGATTGGTCCAAAGTCACTCAGCCACCTCTCATGTATACTGCAGTAGAAGAATTCACGCCTATTGCAGGAATAGAAATTACCATCTTTTGGTTATTGGCGCAAAGCTGGCTATCGTGCAAATTGTAGGAGTAGAACTCATCTTCTCCTTGGGATTTGCCCAAAGTCACTCAGCTGGCTGTCGTGAGTATTGCCGGAGTAGAACTCACGAAACCTATTGCTGGAATGGAAGTAATGGTCTCCTGGTTATTGATCCAAAGTCACACAGCCGGCTGTCATGCAAATTGAAGAACTTACCTTGCCTATTGCAGGACTACAAGTCACTGACTTCTGGTTATGGGCCCATCAATCCACCTCTTGTACGTATAGCAAGACTAGAACTTCTGGATATTGGCTCAAACTCATGTTGCTGGCTTTTGTGTCTAAGGTGTGAGAAAACTCACAATCTCCTGCTTAGTGGCTCAAAGTCACTCAGCTGGCCATTCTTCATATTACAAGACTAGAACTTATCTTCCGAAATGAAGTAGTAGTTACCATCTCCTGCTTATTGGTCCAAAGTCACTCAGCCGACTGTCAATCATATTGCAGGAATAAAACTTACCATGCACATTGCAGCACTAGAAGTCACCATCTCCTGGTTTGGGGACCAAAGCCACTCAGCTGGCTGTTCTGCATATTACAAGACGAGATCTTACCTTTCCAACTGCAAGAGAAGTTACTGTCTCCTGCTTACTGGCCCAAAGTCCTGCTGCTGGCTGTCGAGCCGAATGTTTGAATAGAACTCACCGTCTCCTGATGATTTGTCAAAAGAAATCTCTCTGACTGTGCTCTATAAAATTCCACAAATACTTACCATCTCCTGGTTATTGTCCCAAAATCACAAAGCTGACTGTGGTGTATAAAATTCCACAAATACTCACGAATTAAAACTGTTCATAAATGTTTAAATGGTTAAAAACAGATTAAAAACTGGTCAAAATAGGTAAAAATAGAGGGGAAAGGTGAAAAATCGTTGGGCCTAAAAGGAGGCGTTTTCTTTCTGAGCGTTTCGGTGGAGACAGTAAACTTCGAATCAAAATATATTTATATCTATACCGAGAGGTGTACCTTACCTTTAACTCCGCGTTTCTGAAACGTGCGTCGGGGCCCTCGGAAGACGGCAGAAGCGGTGGATCGGCCTCCGAAAATGATCCTGAAGTGTATATTGCGAACGAAGGTGCTTCCTCCCTATGTTGCTCCTTTCCTTTGGCGCTTTGCTTCGGACGCTTCGTTCCTCGATCGCCGCCGTCCTGGGGGCTGGGGGGGGGAGTGTGCTCGGCGCCTTGCCCTCCGCGCTTTGCTTTTCCCGACGGGAAATCCTGGCGGGGCCTCCGCTTTGCCGGAGTCCCGAATGGGGAACGTCGCTGCAGCTCCTTCTCCTGCTGCGTGCTCTTAGCGCCCAACGCGCGGCTTCGCGCCTTCGGAGGAGGAGGAGGAGCGTGTTTACACGTGCACCCAGTCTGCGGGGATGCTCTCTCTCGTTATTCACGGCTCGCCTCTCGAGTCTGACCGGGCCGATTTCCGAGCTGGTGTAGGGCGCTCCGTGCTAGGTTTTTACTCCCTCCCTCGTGTCGTTTAAAACCTGGCCGAGGGGGGGGGGTTGCCGAGCACTCTGGTTCCATGATACTGCTTAGAAAGGACTTTTGCTCAGATGAGAAGGGCGAGCGTTGGGATAGCTCAGAGGCGATGACGTTATCCATACCGTATGCATCCAGATAACATATGGTTTTTCAGCTTCCCCAACCTGGAGGGAACCTGAATATATGTATACTTTTCGAATTTGAGGTCAGTTGCACATTTTGACTTTTTATACTTTATTGGATTTTTGCCAACAAATGCAAGATACATCCTGGGCTAACTTCTCAGGGGGAGGTCGCAGACAGAAAACATATGGTTTTTCGGCTTCCCCAACCTGGGGGGAACATGAATATAGGTATACTTTTCGAATTTGAGGTCAGTTTCACATTTTGACTTTTCATGCTTAATTGGATTTTTGCAAACAAATGCAAGATACATCCTGGGCTAACTTCTCAGGGGGAGGTCGCATCCCGATAACATATGGTTTTTCAGCTTCCCCAACCAGGAGGGAACCTGAATATATGTATACTTTTCGAATTTGAGGTCAGTTGCACATTTTGACTTTTCATGCTGAATTGGATTTTTGCCAACAAATGCACGATTAATCATGGGCTAACTTCTCAGGGGGAGGTCGCATCCGGATAACATATGGTTTTTCAGCTTCCCCAACCT
>JALGBA010004073.1:0-256437 GCA_023970755.1 Azemiops feae
TTGTACAATGTTGCGAACCTCCGTCCATAGTTCTTCAGGCACTCTGTCTATCAGATCTAATTCCTTAAATCTATTTGTCACCTCTACTGTATATTCATCAGGGATATGATTTAGTTCATACTTGAATGGCCTAGTGTTTTTCCCTACTTTCTTCAATTTAAGCCTAGATTTTGCAACGAGAAGCTCATGATCTGAGCCACAGTCAGCTCCTGGTCTTGTTTTTACTGACTGTATAGAGCTTCTCCATGAAATTCTCCAGGAAATGGCAACCCACTCCAGTATCTTTGCCATGAAAACCCCATGGACAGTACTAAAAGGCAAAAAGATATGACGCTGGAAGATGAGCCCCTCAGGTCGGAAGGTGTCCAATATGCTACTGGGGAAGAGCAGAGGGCTAGTACTAGTAGCACCAGAAAGAGTGAAGCGACTGGGCCAAAGCCGAAAGGACGCTCAGTTGTGGATGCAGATGGTGGTGAAAGGAAAGTCCGATGCTGTAAAGATTTTTTCTCCATAGGAACTGGAACGTAAGATCCATGAATCAAGGCAAACTGGACGTGGTCAAACAAGAGGATGACCAAGACTGAACATCGACATCTTAGGAATCAGCGAACTAAAATGGACAGGAATGGGTGAATTTAATTCAGAGGACCATCAGATATACTACTGCGGGCAAGAATCCCTCAGAAGAAATGGAGTAGCCTTCATAGTCAATAAAAGAGTAGGAAAAGCAATACTGGGATACAATCTCCAAAATGACAGAATGATCTCAGTGCGAATCCAAGGCAAGCCATTCAATATCACAGTAATCCAAGTCTATGCCCCAACTACTGGTGCTGAAGAGGATGAAATTGACTGGTTCTATGAAGCCCTGCAGCACCTTATAGAATCAACACCAAAAAATGATGTCCTTATCATCATGGGGGATTGGAATGCTAAAGTAGGAAGCCAAAAGATAAACAGAATAACAGGCAAGTTTGGCCTTGGAGTACAAAATGAAGCAGGGCACAGGCTGATAGAATTTTGTCAAGAGAATACGATGGTCATAGCAAATACTCTTTTCCAACAACCCAAGAGACGTCTCTACACATGGACATCACCAGACGGTCAACACAGAAATCAGATTGACTATGTGCTCTGCAGCCAAAGATGGAGAAGGGGGGACATGATAGCAGTGTTCCAATATCTCAGGCGCTGTCACAAAGAAGAGGGATTCAAGCTATTTTCCAAAGCACCTGAAGGCAGGACCAGAAGCAACAGATGGAAACTAACCAAAGAGAGAACCAACCTAGAATTAAGGAGAAATTTCTTGACAGTGAGAACAATTAATCAGTGGAATGGCTTCCCTCCAGAAGTTGTGGGTACTCCATCACTGGAGGTTTTTTAAGAAGAGACTGGACAGCCATTTGTCCAGAATGGTATAGGGTCTCCTGCTTGTGCAGGGGATTGGACTAGGTCCAAGGTCCCTTCCAACTCTTCCAACTCATGGTTTATCTTGGATGCTTTACTTACACTACAGTTGGTTAGCTACATATTACATTGAATAGAAGGTATACCACGGTATTTGGGATCCCAGTCTTCCGCTAACTTGCATCTTGGCCATTTGCCTCTCTCTGACCTTAATATCAGGGAATTTGCATATTGTATTGCTACATCATGATTGGTTTTGGATCAATGTTATGTGAATCCAATAACTATGGTTTGCTTAATTAGAGCAACAGTCAGATGCAATGTATGGTGTGTGTCGTTCAGTTTAGTTCTGAAGCCATGGTAAATCACCTGGGTTTGCTGGATATCTGTGACAGTCCCTCCAGCTTGCCACAGCTAGGGCCCTCCAAGTCAAGAGTGATGGGAGTTGGAGACTTCACCCATCAGGAAGGTACAGGTTAAGAAGAGGCTGGCCCCTGGACTAGGGGTCTGCCCTTACCATGTCACATCTGGTGCCAGGTGGGATGATGTACATGGGGGAGAGCCAAGCACAGGGGAGAAAAAAAAAAATATTGGGTAAGCAAAGTTGGGAGATGGAGATTGCCATAGCAACCATTTGGAAGAGCAGATGCCCTAGGGATGGATAAAGAGATGAACTTGTGACCAAAGACAAGAGAAAGGGATTGTTGCCGTAGCAACAAAAAGCAGAGAAGAAAAAGGATGGAGAGACAGTTACCAAGGAGATGGAAGCTATTGCCAAGGTAGCAGAAAGGTTCAGCAATGTTCTGCCATAGCAACAAAGGGGGGGGGGGAGATGTCTTTTCCCCTAGCAACTCACATCTCCTGCCATAGCAACAGGGAGAGCAGGCAATATAATTGGAGGAGATGGGATTAAAGCAGGCTTTACTAACCCAGCCATGAACTAACCTTCCTTTCACCCCCCACAATGAAAAATACATGAAGCTTTTACAAAACTAGATTAAAAACAAAACAAAAAAACCCCACAAGGCTACATTGTAGCATAAGAGGAAATGCTTGATAAGCAAAATAGAGCAAAAAGCTGTGATGCCTAAACTTTAATCCGTCCTTCTGCTCAGGGTAAAGCCCATCTCCCTCCGTGATCAGTTCCATTGTCCAGCTGCTCTTCCAGTTCAAAAGAAACCTCAGCCACCTTCACTTGGACTCTGCCTTTTGAGATTCTAGATCTGCAACTTCATGTCCTGGGAGACCCGGGAGAGGTCTCTGTCAGAGCCTTTTGAGTAATGGAGAACAGTTCTCTTTCCCCAACACTCAACATACCTCCCCTTCCAGTCTCTCTATAGCAGGGTTCTCCAAACTTGGCAACCTTAAGACTTGTGGACTTCAACTCCCTTGAATTCTGGGAGTTGAAGTCCAAAAATCTTAAAGTTACCAAGTTTGGAGAGCCTTGCTCAAAGGATTTGCATTTGGGAACTCTCCAGAATTCTCACTGGATTTCTTTGAGCTGCTTCTGATGTCCCCAAATGCATTTTAAAGCTGTGGTTTCTAGAACTGGACATAATATTTGAGGTGGAGTCGGACCAATATACAAAAAAGGGGGAAATAATTATTTTCAGTGATTTGGAAGTATATTGTTGAAGCAACCTAAAATTGCATTTACACTTTTTGCCTGCTGCTGACTCCTACTTAGGTGACAATTAAAGACTTATAAGGATCTTTTTCATTACGTTACCAAGCTAGATGAACACCATCTTCTACTTGTACATTTGACTTCTGTTCTTAGTTTAACTATTTAAAAAAGTTATTTTAACCTATTTGTCTATAACCTCTGAAGGATTCCTTGATTTTCCCCTCTGTCTACACCATTAGCAAACATAGCCAACTTTTATGTCATTTGCAGTATTAATAAACTTATTTCTTTTTTATCAGAGAAGTCCTTAATAGTTTGTGGGAATGCTACAGATACAATATATTTTGATTTCAGCAAAACATTTGTTTAAAAAACCCATGATGTGCAGTTTAGCAAGCTACTGTAGTTACCTGTGAGCATGAATATTAGGGAAATAGCCAGCTAGGTTGCAAATTGCACTTGCTCATCATTGGTTTCTCATGAAAGTATTACGTGAAGTGCTACCAGGGTCAGTCCTGGGTCCTCTGCTATATTTGTTATTATTTTTTAATCAGATGAAAAGGTAAGAAAAATACTTACCAAATATGGAGACGATGCATTCAAAGTAAATAAGTGTTCCATAAACATGTTTTGGTCAATCTCAATCTCAATACTTTGTTATACTCTTCGTAGTTGCAAATAGCATACCTGCACTCTTGTTGGAAAAGAGAGAGCTTGTTTCTTTTCCTTATTTGGTCAAATGTTGTGGGGGGGAAAATCGAATTCAATTTTGTAGGCATACCTAGCCACACACATGGACATATACAGGTAGTCCTTGACTTACGACCTTTCTTTTAATGACCATCCAAAGTTACCACATTGCTGAAAGAAATGACTTACAATCAGTCCTCACACTTATGACCATCACAGCATCTCCATGGTCACATGATCAAAATTCAGCTTCTTAGTAACCAGTTTGTATTTACAATGATTGCAGTGTCCTGGGATCAAGTGATCACCATTTGCAACTTTCCCAGGGGGCTTCCAACAAGCAAAGTCAATGGAGGAAGCCAGATTCACTTAATGACCATGTGATTTGTTTAACTATCATAGCAAAAAGAGTCCTAAAATCGGGCATGACTCACTTAACAACTGCATTAGTTAGCAACCAAAGTTCTAGTCACAATTGTAGTCATGGGTCAAGGACTACCTGTACAGAGAATGTATCTACATAGGATGCTTAACCCAAGTAAGTTGATCAATTTTCAGGATTTGCACAATACATCGATTCATGCTGCACCCGAAACATGAGCCTGTCCTCATGCTACAAACGAACCTCTTCCTCCCAAGAATGAAAATTATTAAAACTAACCAAGGTTGGGAGGCTGTGCAGCAACTATATTTGCAACTGACCAGGATAAGCGTATCACATGAATACAACCAAAGGACTGCGACACGTGGCAGGGGAAGATGGGCAGATCACAAACTGAAGGTGTAGAAAGGTTAAGTTTGGAGAAGAGTCCTGTGGCTGTTGTTCCTTACCTGGCATCTTAGGAGGGCATTTCCATCCCTAATCTACACAGTGGGCCTGGCTGAGTCCTGAGGAATGCCCACTGAATCCCTGTTCTGGGGCCCGATTGTGAGTCAGGAGGCCAGAGATTCTGCTGCCAGCTGTAACTTTCATGACGCTCCCCAAAGCATTTCTGCAGTTGTCAACTTTCCTTTTATTATGCAGAAAAGACAGAGCATGCCACTGCAAGATGAACCTCTCCAAATAAAAGCTTACACTTTGGGGTTTTTTCCCCCAGTAGAAATGTTCCCTCTAAAGCAGACCAAAAGCACTTTAGGGCATCATTTTGCAGAACAGATGGTGCGTTTTTGCCTTATAGCTGCAATTGTCATTTATTGATATTTTAATCTTTGAAGGTTATACAAGCTACATCAGATGGTCTGCGAATGTCAGTCTATAGGTAGGGCTGAGTTTTGGGCCTGTTTTGGGAACCCTTTGGAGTGAAGGCTTAGCACATCTATGTTAGTTTCTTCATGCAAATTGGAAAAATCAAATGGTTTATAAACTATTTACAGCAGTGTGACTAGGGAGACAGCTCCTGATGAGATAGACAGGCTAGGGGACTGCTCATCCCTTGTTCTGGAACCATGGAGCAGCCACAGACTTGCTTTGCAATACATATGTTTGTCTTTAGACATGCGAAAACAGAATTGCACTGTTAACATGGGTTTAATATGTTGTGTGAATCCAGTGCATTTGTACAACTGCTAGCATTTCACATTCATGCCCCAAGCTAAAGAGGCCTCTCTCTTGAGCACAGAAACACTTAATTGGGCTTGGCAGAGCTTTATGTCTCTGCCCCGGAGGGATTTCATGCTTCTCTTTTGATATCATGTACCACAGTTACAATGAGGGTGAGCCTAAGCAGTATCTTCCATCCTGGTCATCTTGTTGGTCTGATAAAACCTCTTGAATCAAACATTTTAATTACCTTTGAATTTCAATGCAAATCCAGTTCTAGTGTTGGGAAAACCAGCTCATCTTTTTCTTGCATCTGTCAAGTTGGAGTACAAGCAATTGGCCCCTCCTCACTCAGAGCAAGCAAAATCCTGAAGTACTTTATTGGATTAAGAATGCAGCTCTGGATTTTTTTGGATGCCAAAAAGCCAAAAATAAGCCCTTATCCTACAAAGAATCAACTTTTCTGCATAACCCCAAGGTTGCCCCTCCCGAATTAGAATCAGTCTCCATTTGCAGAGGGGGTGGAATGGGGTGACAATCATGACAATACCCTAAATTAGCCAGATGCTGCCCGCAAGTTTCCGGGCACTTCAGGAGTTCAAAGGAAGGTGCTGAACAATTCAAGATGGCCGGTCTTGAGGAATTTCCATTATAGCACAGAAGTAACTTCTGCTCTCACTACCAACAGCCATTTAATTTTCAGCTGGATTCAACACAACATGAAGCCTTTCCCCCAAGTAAGAATCTGCCCCCCCTCAAGAGAAAAAGACACCACATTCGTTTGCCCATTTGCCATTAATTTATTTCAGAAATGTGAGGTAACAAAGTGCTAAGTCTCACCCACCCACCTCGAAGCTTTGCTGGGGCTGGCTGAGGAATGTCCCAGCCGTATCTGCATGGTGGACTTTGCACTATGCCAGCAAGGAGGCCCATCACTCCTCCTGAGATGGGGGAGGATGGATGGGAGCAGCCGTGCTCTGGGAAAAAGCTTGGCAAAAGCAGAGGGAGATGCTGCTCGGCCCCCCTCCTGTTAGCAAAGGCTGCCATCCCATCCTAGAAAAAAAGACCACAAATAATTGCAGTGGACAAACATGGCAGTCTTTCCCGCCAGCAAGGATCTTAGGGTAGCTCTTTCACTGAAGAAGAAAGGGAGCCAGTGCAGTGGCCTTGTGCAGAAGGACAGTTTCTGAAAGGATTAGGCCAAACTTGACAACTTTAAGACTTCTGAACTTCAACTCCCAGAACTTCAACTTCCTCACACTGGCTGAGGAACTCTGGGAGCTGAAGTTCAGAAGTCATAAAGTTGTCAGGTTTGGAGCCCCCTGCTTTAGGCATCCATCTCTCCCAGCGAGTTTCGTGCAGCACATGAAGTTAAAGTCCAGGGAAAGCAAGCGCACAGCTTTCTTTCACCCACCATGCCCTCTGCCCTTTCGTGAGACTCGTCAGCCTCCTTCTTCACCAAGATGTTCTCAATGCTTCTACAAGCCACGAGTTGCACCCCATCTGCTTTGCTGCCCTGAAGATCTGCCCCACAAGTGGGCTAATAGCCCATATAAGCCCAGTACAAAAGCAGCCCTTTCCTGCTATACCTGGGAAACAAACCCCATCTTGGAGTCAGGGTTGGCTCTGCTTTCCACCAGACAGGCCCCTGGGACATCTGCTGTTGGCACTTGCAAGCTGGAACCAGCCTCTTCCCTGCGAGAAGAATTTCCAGTCATCCCAGTTTTTGGAAAGGAGCCTGTTCCCAAGGGAGCCAATCTGAATCACTCCCTTGCAAGCCACGGAGGTGGCCCACCGCCCTGACTGCAGGCAGTATATTTGGATATAGAAACAAAGGGGGAAGGGGAAAGAGCCAGCATTTTACAAAAAAAAAATCTTAAAAAGTACAAAAATACAGTATATATCTTTAAAAAGCAGTCCAGTACAAAGAATGAGGCAGTCACTACATTAGGTTCCAAGTTATACAAACACCAAGATAAGCCCTGGTTTGTCATTAAACGGAAAAAGAATGAGGTAAATCAAATTCAAGGTGATTGCAGTGCTGTTCTAGTGATGGAGTAAGGTGGGGTGATTTTTTTTAAGCCCCAACCCCCATATGAATTGGAAAAACTCTGAAAAGACAGATGGTATCCATAGCAGAAGTGCCTTTTGCACCAAACCCTTGATATGGACTCCCTCCTGGGCAGGTTGTACTCCATTGGAATTAGATTTCCTTAAAACCAGAAGCTCCCCTGCAGGGTGCTCCTTGCTGCCTTTCCAGGGAGGTCTCAGCTCCCTGACTCCAGCTGTGAAATAACCCTTTGCGCAAAGGACCCATCCACAATTTGTTGCAGAAACAGAAAAAGCCAATTCTAACCAAGTCTTGGACTGTGAGCAAGGGGAATTTGACTACCATCACATTATGAAAAAGCAACAAATTGCAGAAAGATCCACCCTCCTAAGGAGCTCCACAAATGATAAATGCACCATGCACCTCCACTGAGAAATGCTGCTCAGGGCCCCCTTGAAAACACCCACTGATTGCGATGAGGGTCTTGTCTGGTATGTCCCAGGGTCCCTCTGGAGAAACAGCAGTCTGGGTCCAGCATGGCCCACCAAGAAGGGGACAGCTGTGGGTCTTCGCCATAATCCAACATTGTGCAGAAAAGCCGCGTTTTGGTAGCTGAAGCCCCCCTCCCTCTCCTGGAAGGAGGAACAGAAATCAGATGGGAGTAGCAGAATAAGGACAAACCCTGTGTGATGTGCAGTGGCAGTGCATGCTGGGAATGACAGTCCATTAGCAGCCTGCAACCCAAAACCAACCCAAAAGTGCTGATGCGACTGAAAACCCAGGAAGCCTGGCCAGCTACTGTGTGCCCTGCAGGTATGAAATCTGTTTCCGTAGCTGAAGTTGGTGCAGTTTCAGCAGCTTCTTCTCAGCCACCATTTGCTGCTCAGTGTTGAGAAGCAGCTGCAGATACTCGGAGGCTTTGCTCAGGACCACCACTTTGGGGGTTTTGGGGTGAGATGCGAGTCCGGGCAACTGGTCCCTCAGTGCCAGGAAACGCGAACGAAGGTCATTCCGCCTCTTGCGCTCCAAGTAGTTGTGGTTTTTCCTCTTGGTCACATCCTCACTGTCCGAGCCAGGAGCACTCCCAGCCTTGGGGAGGGAAGCCGCAGGAGGGAAACTCTCTACCCCTTGCCCTGGCAACTGTGGCTCATTGTCCCCAGCATCAGGGCTACCCTTCTCCAGAGGCCCCTCAATGGAATGAGCCTCAGGTGGGGAGCGGGCAGCATAGTTGTGCTGCTGTTGATGGATGGCGATGTGGAAGTGCTTTGTGCAGGGATCCAGGGGGTCATCCCGCACTGTGATGGTGACTGGCTTCCTTGTCCCCAAAGCCTGCCTCTTTTCAACGGTCACCACATCGATTTCTTCTCCTTCTGCAAACAAAGAAAAGATGGAGGAATCAACAGGTATCAAGATCTGTTTCTGTGATTCAGGCAATGGCAAACAACTAATTAAATGAGCTGAACACAGTGTGCAACTGTGTGCAGAAACTTGAGTACTCAAGTAGAGATCTAATTGAATGGATAGCACTTCACTTGAGCCAAGAGACAGCTCAAGGCTGGGTTTAAGCTGTACTGTGGTGAGCTTGGTTTTGGTTTGCATATTATGCAAATCCAGCTAATTGTGATTTTCAATAAACCATAGCTGAACAAAACATGTCTCAACTTGTATGAACCAAGGGTCCCAGCAGAAGTAGGTGGAAGCTTGTGGCCTCTTTCTTCAAGGCATGTGAGCATCCCAAACCAGATATTAACTTCTACAACTACTGAAAAGTGCCTTGATCCAACTCCAAGGCTGGATTCAGTTTTCCCTGGTAGCCATCAGATGCCTTGTAAAGTCAACCTTGGCACTGCCAGAAGAGCTTCTTCATATCTGCTCCTGACCCTACGTTATGGGTTGATGGCTTTACCAAATTCTGGAATGGCTTGTGGCTCATAAGACAGGAGATGCATCTCCAAACTCAAATATCTGGAACACTGAATGTGTTTTCCTCCTGGCACAGCAAAATGCAAAAAGAATGACTGGAAGGAGCAAAATCATGATCTGTTCCAATTCTAGAGCCACTCTGTGAATTAAGAAATACTATGTCCCCTTTGGGTAGTATTTGTGCATTTGGACCTCTAGTCTGATACTCTTCTCCCTCTTCTCTTTTTCATCAGATGTTATCAGTCTACTATTGAGTACTATTACAGCACAATAACAGAGTAAAACTCCTTAAAGCAGCAAACTTACAAATCTATAACTGAGTAGTAAAAGATCAGGGATGTTAAAGCCAAACCCTAAAACTGACCAGGTAGGCACCTATAGAGAGCCCCACACTGTCCCCATTAATATTCTCCAAAACCAGAGACTCTAAAACTGTGGGATATTTCAAGTTCGTTAAAATGTTCCATTTGGTCAAACGACAGTTTTGGTGGCCATCGCTGAAAAAGGACATTGAAGGGTATGTGGCAAGCTGCCCAGTATGTGCCTCAGCCAAACGACGGAAAGGGAAAACACCAGGACTCCTTCAAACAGTAGCGGAGCCTAGTGTTCCATTGAAGCAAATCTCCATGGACTTTATTGTAGAACTCCCTGAGAGCTCAAGAAATACAGTGATCTGGGTCATAACGGACCTATTCTCCAAACAAGTACATTTCGTGCCCTGCCAAAAGATCCCGTCCGCCCGTGCCTTGGCTAAACTTTTCATTCAACATGTCGCAGTCGCATGGGGCTCCGCAACGAATAATCTCCGATTGCGGAGTCCAATTCACCTTGAAGTTTTGGCAGGAATTTCTGGGACTTTGGGGGATCTCCCAGGGACTAAACTCCGGTCATCACCCCCAAACTAATGAGATATGTGGAAGAGCCAATGGGACTCTAGAGCAGTACCTCAGGTGTTATGTAAACAACCAGCAAGACAACTGGACGGAGCTCCTCCTGTTTGCCGAAATAGCTTACAATAATTCCGTCCATAGCAGCACAGGCTTCACCCCATGCAAAGACTTTGCCTCAATACTTGAATTACCCGTGGTCACCCCCTCTGTCTTCTCTCTCAAAGATTGGGTGACCCAATTACAAAACATCTGGTCAGTGGCTAGAAAACCGCTATAAAAAGCAAGCAGACAAAAACTGCACGAAGCCTAAGGATTTTAATGTAGGGGATTGGGTGTATTTATCTACCAAGTACTTGCAATCCAGGCAACCCTCAAAAAAACTGGGGCCCAAGTATGTTGGACCAAACGCCCGATTAACCCAGTCACAGTAGAACTCGAACTCCCCAAATCACTCAGGCGCATCCACCCAGTCTTCCACTGCAGTCTGCTGAAACCTGATATGCCCTCCCCCTTGTGCCTGATGCCACCCCCTCCCCCTGAGCCCCTCACGATTGAAGGGGAGCAGCACTTGGAAGTCAAAAACATCCTGGATTCCCGCAAACACTACAGGAAAATCCAGTGGCATGGAAAGACTTGAGGGTGGACCTCAAACATGTTAAAGCTGCCACTCCTTAAGCCAGGGGTCCCCAACCTATGGTCCACAGCCCGGTACCGGGCCACGATCTGTTGGACACTGGGCCCTGGGAATAGCTGGTGAGCCCTGCCCCACTCACGGTAGCACCACTGCGCGGGCACTAGTGGGCCCATTTGTGCATGCACTGGGACACAAGCACAACCACCATCACGAGGGTGCCAGCGGCTCATTTGCGCATGAGAGCGGGCACCAGTGGGTGTGCCATGGGCGCACGTGGCCCTTTTGCGCATGCGTATGCAGGAGCCCATGCGCCGTGGGTGCGCGTGGCCCACATTTCCCTGCTGCTCCCTTTCCTTCCGGGCTGCCAAGTTGGAAAGTTTGGGGAACTCTGCCTTAAGCGGTTCTACAAACAACAAACAAAATGACAAACAAAATGATCCAAGCCTGGTTGTCATTGTTCTCTCTCTATCTCTTCTTTTGCAGGACTAATGTCCCTGTCAGGGGAGGCAGCATGTCAGGATCTTGCTGGCACCTTGCTGGGCTCTTGCCATCAAAGGGGTAGGGAGGAATCCACACCTGTGTATCTAATGGTGGGAAATCGGGAGGTGGTGGTGGGGGAATGTGGATGGGGAAATGACAATGGAAGAAGAGCAGATCACCAAACTGGCTTGTACCAGGATCTTCAAGGCCATTTGCCCTGAGAATGGAATGTTACCAGTTTGACAACTCAAGAGTTTCTCAAAACATCATACCGGCATCACATTGGCTGGCTGGGGGGGGATGTAGGGTTAGGGTGGGAGGGAGTGGGAAAGGAAAAGAATAGCTTTGTATTTTGCGCGGGAACACTGGATTCCGCCTGACTTTGCTGCAACCAGTTTCTTTCAGTAAAAGTTCCTTTGCTTCAATTAAATGGAGTCATGAGTTCTACTTTCCTGAGAGAGCAAACTGGGGCATGTCTGACAAATTGCTTCTCAGCCTCAAGAGTGACCAGAGCAATGTAGCCACATTATTCTGGAAACTTAGTACACACTTAGCCTCCTTTCCTGTGCAACTCAGACGGGTCAGGACTCCAGCAATCTGACCTGCACCAAAGCAACCTCCTGAGAATTGGGAGAGGGGTATTTCTGCCCTCCAAATTCAGTCTGTTTAGAACTGCAGCCAAACAAGACATGTTTTCTGGTACTCTGGAGGGAGAGGAAGAAATCTCTACTGAAGACAATTGCAGGGACAACAAGAGAACAAGCTCTAATTGCATCTGGTTGGGAGGCAGGATTGGAACAAAGTTTATTGGTTAAATTCACCACCCATCTTTTCCCTGTTCTTTCATAGCTCATTGGAATTGTAAATGAAGCCCAGGCCTGGGGTGGGGGGGCAGGCAGGAGGAGGGGAGCTGGTTTTTGTCTCTTTGACTTGCCACTTCACAAAAGCCATAAATCTATAGAGCCTTTCCCCACCTCCAGAGGCACAAAAAGGGACATAGCACCTTCTGTCCAGCACCTCACAAAAAAGAGAGTGAGGAGTTGAGAAGGGCTTAAGTAAACTTCAACAGAAACCCCTCATTCTTCCTCAGACAAACTGCCTGGGCTCTCTGAAAGAAAGAAAGCCTTTTCTAGGGAAGGCTGCCACCTGTCTAAACTCGCCTCTCATCAAACTCCACCCTCTGGTTCAGCTTTTCTCTTCTTTGCTAAGGGGACTGAGAAGAAACAGACAGAGGAGCCCACAGTGGAAGGTCTTTAATGTGAAAGATAAAATAACAGAATAACAGAGTTGGCAGGGACTTTAAAGGTCTTCTAGTCCAACCCGCTACACAAGCAGCAGACTCCATTCCAGACAAATGGCTCTCTAATCTCTTCTGAAAAACCTCCAGTGATGGAGCACATCTTCTGAAGGCAAGCTGCTCCACTGGATAATTGTTCTCATTGTCGGGAAATTTCTTTTAGTTCTAGGTTGCTTCTCTTCTTGATTAGTTTCCAACCATTGCTTCTTGTCTTGCCTTCTGGTGCTTTGGAAAACAGGCTGATCTCCTCTTCTTTGTGGCAGCCCCTCAAATGTTGGAACACTTCTATCCTGTCGCCCTTGGTCCTCCTTTTCACTAGACTAGACATACCCAATTATTGCAACTGTTCTTTATATGTTTTAGCCTCCAGTTGCTCTTCTCTGCCTTCTTTCCAGAGTATCATCATCTTTTTAACATTGTGGTGACCAAAACTGGATGCAGTATTCCAAGTGTGGTCTTACCAAGATGCTTGGATGAAGCTTATTTCTCACTCTCAGGACCCAAATACAGTGCTCGTGGGTTACATTTTAAACAAC
Organism: Azemiops feae; assembly: GCA_023970755.1. NCBI lineage: Eukaryota > Metazoa > Chordata > Lepidosauria > Squamata > Viperidae > Azemiops > Azemiops feae. Next base: position 13,075 of record JALGBA010004073.1, read on the forward strand.
GATAATGGAAAGATCCTGCTATTCTCTTGCAACTTGTTTTATCTAAATTCAAAGAGAAGGGAAGATCGGGAGCTCCCTATCAACACCAGCACTGAAGAGTAAGCAAGCAGGATGGGGGCTGGAAAGGGAGTCTGCAGGAATACCCTTCCCATCCTCTACAGCAGGGTTTTTCAACCTTTTCACCCATTGTACCACTTTTAGGATATGGCAATATCCGAGTACCACCAGTCGCCTAGCAAGGTGTCAAAAACTTAATGACCCCCCCCCAAAAAGGAAAAAAGTGATAAAGTGAAAAAGTGATAAAGTAAGTAAGTAAATAAGACTTACAACAGTTCGCTTAGTGACTGTTCGAAGTTACAATGGCACTGCAAAAAGTGACTTATGATCATTTTTCTCATTTATGACCATTGCAGCATCCCCAGGGTCATGTGATTTACATTTGCATGCTTGGCAACTGATTCATATTTATGACGGTTGCAGTGTTCCGGGGTCATGTGATCCTCTTTTGCAACCTTTCGACAAGCAAAGTCCATAGGGAAAGCCAGATTCATTTAACAACCGTGTTACTAATTTAACAACTGCAGTGATTCACTTAACAAATGTGGCAAGAAAAGTCGTAAAATGGGGCAAATCTCATTTAACAAATATCTCACCCCTTCTTCTTTTATATCCTCTCCTCTCTCCCCTTTGTCTTTTTATATCAGGGGTGTCGAACTTGATTTCATTGAGGGCCACATCAGCATTGTGGGGGGGGAGTGGGGCTGTGTGGCCAGCTCCATGTTGCTCTGGTCATCACTCAGGTCGGGGGGTGCCTGTGGGGGGGATCCAGGGGTCTCCGGTGGAGGGGGTTAGGCTCCTTCCCTCCCCCCTCCCTCTTTCTCATTCGCATCTCCTTCCTTCTCTTCTCCCTTTCTCCTGGCTTCTCTCACAAAAAGCCTTTTCTTTCTTTCTCACACACACATCCCTCCAAAATCCTCCCCATTCTCAGTACACATCCCACCAAAATCCTCCCCATTCTCACACACACACACACGTCCCTCCAAAATCTTTCCCACTCTCTCTCTCTCTCTCTCTCTCTCTCTCTCACACACACACACACCACACACACACGTCCCTCCAAAAGCCCTCTCTCTCTCTCTCTCTCTCTCTCTCACACACACACACACACACTTCTCTGACAAAAGCCTTTTCTCTTCTGCCTTTCTCCGGCATCTTTTTTCTCTCCCTCTCCCGCCAAAACTGCCTCCTTTTATATCCCTTCCGCCCCCCTCCTCCTTTCTCTTCCTAGTGAGCCGGAAATGCTGATCCTGGGGCCTTTGTCTCGCCCCAGCAGCCCTGCAGTTCCTGAGGACTCTCTCATGGCAAGTCCTGCACTGCGCCGCTTTGGCTCGTTATCTCCTGCTACACTTGGCTAGGCTGGGCAGGGCCGCGTACCACCTGCCAGGTGCCAGCGTACCACCGGTTGAAAAGCCCTGCTCTACAGAGCACCCATCTGCACTTAACAAAATTACAAATGGATCACTGCTTTGGGGGACTAGTGCACTTTGGTTCTGAAAACAGCATAAAACCCTTAAAGTAAAAGATTTGAAAACCCATTTATACCCGTTATGAATTCCCATTTACTTGCTCTACATTTTGAAGTTGTCTTCTAAGCTTCCTTTTGCACAATTCAACTTTTCCCTAAGATTAACATTGTCTAAAGAGCCAGTTTGGTCTAGTGGTTAAAGCACCAGGCTCTAAACAGGGAGGCCCTGTGTTCTAGTCTCCCCTTTGACACAGAGCTAGCTGGGTGACCTTGGGCCAAGCACTTTCTCTCAACCCTAAGGCAATGGCAGATGCTTGTGAAATCTTGCCAAGAAAACTGCAGTACTCATAGAGGCAATCTCCAGGAATCAACAAAGACATACACAGAGAGAGAGAGAGAGAGAGAGAGAGAGAGAGAGAGAGAGAGAGAGAGAGAGAGAGAGAGAGAGAGAGAGAGAGAGAGAGAGAGGCATATAAAAGAGCCTGACCGTTGGTTCCAGGATGAAAGAAATTGATCGATCACATTCAGAAATGCCACCCCCTTCCTATCCCCACTGGCTTCTCCTCCAGCCACTCATTAAGCAGCCACACCCCCTCAAAATAACCCAAACATGAGCATCTGTTGCTTTTTGTCACTGACTGAAAAGGGCATTTGTGGACAGAGCCCTCCTGTTGGTGGGGGTAAAGTTCATGTCAACACAAGCGCATGATTCAATAAATCAGTAACAGTTCCCACCCCTTTGCTAACTGAGATTAAGCCTCGGCCAGACCTACCACTGTCCTCATGAATTAAACCTTACACCTGATTTGTTTCTTCAGCCTTGCAAGCTGAGTCACAAGCCATCACCATTCACCTAGTGACTCAAGCAGAAGAGGATCAACAAGGCTTGAAGCCTGGAAGTAGAATGCAGAATTACAAGGAACCTCCCCCCTCCCAGTTTAGCTGGGGGAAAACTCGATCTTGAACAGGTGTTGCATCACTATCACACCTATTTTGTCACTTCACTTTGTCTAAACTGTCTTTTCACCAGAGGGCAGCTGTCACCCTGGAATTACTCTTTATGCTGGAAAATTCTTTTTCCAGAAATAATACTTCACTAAAATGAGTCAGAAAGAAAGCAACACTTCAGAAGGCAATCTCTGCCATAGCTTGTTTTACCGAACACTTGAGCCATCATAATACACTTCCACATGCAAAGCTTAGGAAGCCAGGTACACTCAAACCACTTGAATATCAAGGCTTGATATGCAGTTGGAGAATATCAGTGCCTCATGGGTGGAGTAAGAAATCGGGGAGATCCCTTTTTGGGTCTCAGCCAGAGAATCAACCAGCAAAAGGGTGGTGTTGTGAATGAGGAAAGGCAGCTCCTACCATCATCTGCTTTGCTGTGAACTCACCAAGTGGACTGAGCCAGATGAAACTCAAGTCTTAAATCCATCACAAAAGGGATCAAACTGCCCTAACAGCAGCTGACTGGACCAGGCATTGGCAGTCCTTGCAGTTTATTTGCTGAACAACTGTTTCCTGGGGCTAAGGACAACATGTGAGTCAACCAGTTTGCTTCTTCCATTTCCAGTGGCCAATCTCCCCCACCCATCATGGTTCCTGTCCCTCTATTCATGTTTGTCACTCTTCCCCTGAAGAGTGGGTTTCCTAGTAAATCAGAAATCCTTTGCAGTCCCCCATATTAAAAAGGCTGAGTCCCCCCCCCATGAAAATTTCAGTGAGAATCTTAGGAGAGGCTCACATTGGAAGTCTGGTTTTTCTTGAAATGGCTCCAGAACCAACTAGGTTCTTTCTTTCTCCTGTTCTGTGCAACTCCGAGTGTAAACTGATGTGTGCACCCAAACTCCAGAACTTCAAGCATGGTTTGGCTGCCCAACCCCCATTTTATTGTACCCAAGAACATAATGCCTTTTAGATCATTTCAAACCCCAAGCTGCGGAAGGAGAATGAGAGAAAAGACATTGCTCTATTTACCACCCTGCCATGCTTTTGTGATGGTCTGATGCCACCAGCTTTTAGCTTTAGGATGCTGCTGCTGCTATTTCAAGCCTTCCAATAATTAATAATTAAGAACTAGATTGTAGTTCATAGGATTGCAATGCAGCGGAGGTACCCAGAAACTTGAAACGGCCACTAACTCACTTCCAGTTCCTCAAGGAAATGCCCCCTCCTACCGGCAGACCCCAGGAGCAGAGGGGAGAGATTTCGTCTTCAAGGCCCCCCGGGCCGAGTTCACTCAACATGTGAAAAGCCACCGCCTCGCCGGCTCTGCCCGATAATGACCCGATCCCGACAACACGCTAAGGCCGAGCGACCCCACCCTCCTTAATCCAGCTTCCCTGTGAACCAGCTGAGCTGTCTGGAAGGGGCTAAAGCGGGGGGGGGGGAAGAGAAGAGTCCGCAAGCAGTTCGCGGGAGCAGCGAGGGAAGGCTGAACGAGCAGTGTAAACTTCCTCGCGAAAGCAGAAACTCCAGCGGATGCTCAAGGGCGCGGGATGCGGAGAGATGGGCAAAGGGGCGACTCTTCAGCCCTCCCTCGATGCCAGCCTTACCGGAGTCACTCTGGCTCTCGGAGCCGGACGAGACCGGGATCTTGATGTCCGCGGGCGCCGCCGCCGCCCCGCTCCCGCCGGGCCAAGCGAAGACGGCGCCCGGAGCCACGCACTCGCCGCCCAGCCCGGCGAAATCGTGCGCGGGCGCCAGGGCCGGCGCGGGCTTGGCCGCCAGCTTTTCGCCCATGGCTTTCTCCAGGCGCTCGCGGGCCGAGAAGCCGCTCCACATGCAGTCGCGGAGGACGAAGGCGCTCAGGTTGCCCAGCAGCCCCGCAGCGGGCTCCGGCGGGCCGTCGGCGCCCGCATCCTCGGCGGGGCCGGGCAGGGGCGAGGCGGGGGGGCTGGGCAGCAGTTCGAACTTCTTCCAAATGTCCTCGCTGGGCGCGCTGGAGCGGTGGAAGTCCTCGCCCTGCGCCTCGCACGGGTCGTAGAAGTAGGGCGGCGGCGGGTCCAGCTCCATGGCCGTAGCTCCCTAGGCCGGGTAGGCAGCTCCGGGTCGCGGCCGCCGCTCTGGCTTCTCCCAGGGCCGGGTCGGAAGCCCTGGGCGGGTTCAGCGCCGCCGCCGGGCAGCCGCCGGGCAGCTGCCGCGGGTCGGGGCAGCGCTAGAGCCTAGCACCAGCCCAACTGGCCCGGCGAGCTACGGAAGTGGCGGCCGGCGAGGCGCGACCCAGCCGGGCTAAGCCGTATTGTTCGCAGCCTCCGCCGCTTATATCGGCCTCCTGCCTCCCGCCCGGACCGTCCCCGGAACACAGCCAATGAGCAGCGTCGGATCCGCGAAGTGGGCGCGGGCATCGCCTTCACCTTCCCGCCAGGCTCGCCTTGCCCGCGAAGCCCCCCGCCCGGCCCGGCCCTGAAGGGAGGAAGGGAGGGGGGAACCGCGGCGGCCCCCGAGACCCGTCGTTCCTCTGCCGGGCCCTCCTGTCCGCTCGGGAGCCCCGGCCTCGGCCTCCCGCTTCTCTTCCTATTGGCCAGCAGCCAATTGGCCAGCAGCTCAAAGCGCGGGGAAACCTGAAACCGTGAAAGACTCCCTGGCGTTCGACTTTAACGGAGCTTTTGTGTCCTGGAGGGACAACCTGGATCCATTTGATCTTGTCAAGTAACAGATGACAGTTTAGAGGGTGGCCCTCCTTGGGTGGGTCGGGCAATCGCCAATCCCCGTTCCCCCTCCCCACTGAAAAAGGCCTGTACTTCCTTGTCCTGGCAATAGCGGGGAATAACCTCGGAGAACGAACCTTCACCCTCTTCCTTATCCTTCCTATGGCCTGGAAAAGAGGTCTCCAGTCTCAAGCCCTGGACCTTCTCAGCTGGCCCCCCTCCCAAGGGCGCTGCCTTCAAAAGGCCTGAGGTACAAAGAAAACCTAAACCGGAATAATGCTAGAAGTAGGACTACAAGGGAACTAACCCAAGATAACTGCATAGGATTGTGATGGAAGATGCAAAGACACAAAACAACCAAATTCTGAGTCACACAGAAGCACTCAGTGAACCAGAAGGAGGCAGATTTCGGTTTGCCACAACTTAGGTGAAGTGAACATTGCCCAATGCTGATGCAACTGTAAGACAATTATTAGATTATACAAGTATTCCTCAACTTACAACCATTTGTTTAGTGACCGTTCAAAGTGAAAACAGCACTGGAAAAAGTGACATGACGGTTTTTCCCACCTAACCATTGCATCATCCCCATGATCATGTGATCAAAATTTAGACACTTGGCCACTGGCATGTACCTATAATGGATGCAGCGTCCTGTGACCTTTTGTGACCTTTTGACAAAGTCAGTGGGGAAGCCAGAGTCACTTAACAACCATGTTACTAACTTAAGAACTGTAGTGATTCACTTAACAACTGTGGCAAGAAAGATTGTAAAATGGGGCAAAACTCACTTAACAAATGTCTCGCTTAACAACAGAAACTTTAGGCTCAATTGTGGTTGTAGGTCGAGCACTTTCTGCATTTGTGTTGTGTTTCATTCTCTAAGCATTAAGAGATAGTACCCATCTATGTCAGGTTTTATACTGTGAACAAGACTGAATAATGAGGCTATCAGAGGGATCCTGGGGTATGGAAGAATTAAAATTATTGGTAATTAAATATCATTTGTACAACATTCAAGCTTAATTTAATTCATGAAGAATACTACCTGAACATTGAAATAAATGCAAATGAGCAAACTTGTATCTTCTCAGTCTGTCCCAGAATCAGATTTGCTGCCTGTTTGTTTTACTGTGCTGGTTTAACTATCGAGAACAGAACAGAATAGAATAGAGCTGGAAGGGACCTTGGAGGTTTTCTAGTCCAGCCCCCTGCTCAAGCAGGAGAACCTATACCATCTCAGACAAGTGACTGTCCAGTCTCTTCTTAAAACCCTCCAGTGATGGAGCACCCATGATTTCTGGAGGCAAGCTGTTCCACTGGTTAATTGTCCTCACTGTTAGGAACTTTCTTCTTAATTCCAGGTTGTTTCTCTCTTTGTTCAGTTCCCAACCATTGTTTCTTGTCCTTCCCTCTGGTGCTTTGGAGAATAATTTGACCCCCTCTTCTTGGTGACAGCCTCTCAAATACTGGAATACTGCTATCATGTCACCCCTATTTCTTCTTTTCTTTAAACTAGCCAGACCCAAGTCCTGCAGACGTTCTTCATATGTTTTAGTCTCCAGGCCTTGGATCATCTTAGTTGTTCTCTGAACTTTTTTCAAGGTCTCAACATCTTTTTTGTAGTATGGTGACCAAAACTGGTTGCAGTATTCCAGGTGTGGTCTCACTAGGGTTTTATAAAGCGGAACTAATATTCCCGTGATCTTGATTCTATGCCTGTGTTATGTACTGAGCTTATTTGGGAACAGGTGCAGGGAGCTGCACCGGAACAGTCAGCAGACCACGTGGCCTGCTGGGTCAGACTTGCTGTCTGCAAAGAATAGCATACAATTGAGCGGGAAAATACGTTGCAATGATTGGCTGGCGATGCCCCAGCCAAAATGGCAGAGCCATTTTGTTCTGAGTTCTGTTTAACATTGAATAAAGAAGTACCTGTTGAAAGTCCTGCCTCTTCAATGCCTACCAACGCAAGAAACAGAACATTGGTGACGAAGGTGGGATCGTGCTGCCGCAATAGTCAAGTGCTAACTCACCACGGGAAGCCTTGAAGACGTTGAGAAGTACGGCGTTCCAACCTCCTTCGCTCTGCCTGCCAGTCCGGAATCGCTGGAGGAGAGTGCCACTAGGAGTCGTCCTGGAACCACTTCGGAAGCCTGCGCAGCACGAGGCATTGAATAGGCCGCCAACATTACACCATGGCAAAGATTGGTCGTCTTTCTGAATTCGACGTCAAGCATCCAGAACGTTGGAGCTCCTACGTTGCTAGGGTGGAAATTTATCTCTGAGTCAACCAGGTTCAGGATGATGGACTGAAGGCCGCGACGCTGTTGTGCGTCTGTGGACAAGAAACCTTCGATATCACGGAGAACCTGGTTGCTCCGGCACCCTTGGAGTCCATCACTTACGCAGAGCTGAAAAGAATGCTCAAACAACATTTTGAGCCAAAGCTGTTGGTCATAGCTTGGCGACATGCTTTCGAACAGCGGGACCAGCGTCCTGGGGAGTCCGCTGCTGACTTCATTGCTGCTCTACGACAAGCTGCAAGGCCGTGCGAGTTTAAGGACCTGGAAGAGCGGCTACGAGACCGGCTCGTTTGTGGTCTGAGAAGCCGCAAACGTCAGCAGAAGATATTCGCCAGAGAAACCGTCTCCTTCCAAGACGTTTTGAGGGAGGTAACGGCCGAAGAAGCAGCGGGCGGAGCTGTTAAGGCCTTGCGGCTATCGAAGAACCCTCCAAGCCCCGGAACCGTCCACCAGGAGGACGCCGAGAGAGTTGAAGACTCCGAGTCAGACAGCGAGGTCAATTGGTTACAGCAACTGCAAGAAAGGAGGCCCCACAGGCTTCCTGAGAAGGCAGTTTCCTTCCCTCAATGCATCGGGTGCGGAGGCCGCCACAAGCGGGCTGACTGCCAGTTTCGCTCCGCAAGTTGCCGGGCATGTGGCAGGCAAGGCCACATCACCGCCGTTTGTTTGGGTCACACAAAAGACCGTCCATTGGAAGAGTTGCCTCGGAAAGGTACCGGGGTCCCCAGTCAGAACCGGGTGGGTTTTTGCGCGATGAGGAGAAGCGTGTGTAGAACAGGTGCCCACCGGCCATTGAAGAAAAAGCTGCATCTTAAAGTCACACTGCAGGGGGTTCCTTTAGACATGGAGCTGGACACGGGCTCCGCTCTGTCCATAATTTCTCAAAAAACCCTGGGACAGATTTGCTGGAGAAGCGGCCATTGAGTTAAGCTCAGGCCGTCGAATCTCCTCTTGACCGATTTCCAGAATTCCCGAGTCAGCGTCAAGGGGGAGGCCACACTCAGTGTGAAATTCAGGGATTTCGAGGGCCCATTGGATGTCATAGTGGTTGAGGGCAACCGCACAAGTCTGATTGGACTCGATTGGTTTGATGCACTAGGCATTCAGGTGACGGGGTTAAACAGTTTGCAAATGGCAAGCCTTGCAGAGGTTTGTAAGGAGTTGGCTGATGTTTTCAGCCCAGAGTTAGGGGCATACAAAGGGCCTCCTATTGCTTTAAGGCTAGATCCCTCAATAGCACCGATCAGGATAAAGCCTCGTCAGGTGCCGTTTGCTCTCAAGCAAAGAATAAATGCAGAGCTGGATAAATTGCTTCAGCAGGGCATTTTGGAACCTGTGGACAGCAGTCCATGGGAAACCCCCATTGTCACGCCACTTAAGGCCAACAGAGAAGTCAGAATCTGTGCTGATTACTAATGCACATTAAATAAAGCTCTCCAGCAGCATTGCTATCCAGTGCCTGTGGTCAGCCATATTCTGGCGTCTCTACAGGGAGGGCGTATTTTCGCCAAACTAGATTTGGCTCAGCCCTATCAGCAGCTGCCGGTGGACTAGCCACGGCAGAGGCCCAAACGATTGTAACTCACCGGGGAGCCTTCAAGGTCCGAAGGCTGCAGTTTGGGGTGAATGTAGCCCCTGGCATATTTCAGAGCGTGATGGAGCGCACACTCCGTAATATTCCAGGGGTCTGCCCATATTTCGATGATGTCCTCATCGCAGAGGAGTCAGTCGAAAACTTGGCAGACAGGCTTCAGGCCGTTTTGTGGCGTTTCTGCGAAGCGGGGCTGAAGCTCAAACAAGAGAAGTGCAAGATTGGAGTCACTTCCATGGAATTCTTGGGCTTTAGAATTGATGCCGAAGACATCCATCCTGCTGAATCAAAGCTTAAAGCAATTCAGCAGGCACCCAGTCCCAAAACAAAAGGAGAGCTTCAAGACTTCCTGGGACTTCTCAACTTCTACCATGCCTTCTTCCCCCACAAGGCCGCAGTGGCAGAGCCATTACACCGGCTCTTGGACAAGCAGGTCCCATGGAAGTGGACAAATGTCCATAAGAGGAGTTTTGCTGAGGTTAAGGCATTGTTGTCCTCTAATGCGGTGTTAGCTCATTTCAATGAGCAGTTGCCAGTAAGCATAGCTTGTGACGCATTCCCTTATGGAATAGGGGCTGTTTTAAGTCACCTTAGGGCTGATGGAACACAAGTTCCTGTAGCCTACTACTCAAGGACTCTCTCTACTGCTGAGCGCAATTACGCGCAAATAGATAGAGAAGCACTGGCAATCGTGGCTGGCATCAAGAAATTTCATGACTTCTTGTATGGCCACCGTTTTACGGTCTTCACTGACCACAAGCCACTTCTGGGGTTGTTCACAACGAACAAGCAGACACCCCAAATCATCTCTCCTAGAATGTTGAGATGGTCAATATTCCTTTCTGCTTACGACTATTGTCTGGTTCACAAACCAGGCAAAGACAGACAGCCTTAGTAGATTGCCTTTAAAACAAGTAGAGCCTGATCCTGCACCAGCCAACCACATCCTGTCTATCCAGGATTTGCCCGAGTCCCCCCTCCATGCAGGGGATGTAGCTGCAGAAACAGCTACCGACAACACGCTAACACGCGTGTTGAACTGGGTGCTCACGGGATGGTCTGACACATGTCCTGGCACTGTCTTCCAGAGTTTCTGGAAAAGGAAGCATGAGTTATCCACCTTTAAGGGTTGTATACTGTGGGGAAGTAGGGTAGTAATCCCGACCTTACTGAGGACTAGAGTCCTTGTTTCTCTGCATGAGGGACATCCGGGAATAGTCCGGATGAAGGGACATGCAGCTACCTTTGGTGGCCTGGGCTCGATAAAGAGATCGAAGCCCAGGTCCAAGGGTACCACATTTGCCAGCAGTCCAGGCCAAAAATGCCCCAGGCTCCCGTCCATAGATGGGAAACCACACATGCTCCTTGGTCGAGGATCCATATCGACTATGCTGGCCCCTTTCAGGGGCAGCTCTTCCTCATTGTTGTGGACAGTCACTCTAAGTGGCTGGAAGTCATTCCAGTGTCCACTACGATGACCGCCATCACCATCAGGGTGCTTCGTGGCATTTTTGCCACACACGGATTCCCAGACGTAATTGTCTCTGACAACAGAGCTCAATTTACTTCGTCGGAGTTCCAGTCCTTTCTAAGGGCGAATTTTATTCGGCATGCTACTTCGGCACCATTCCACCCGGCTTCAAACGGGCAAGTGGAACGTATGGTTCGCACAACTAAAGACTCCTTAAAAAGGAATACTCATGGAAACTGGCATCACAGGTTGGCAGATTTTCTCCTCTGCCACTGCACAACTCCGTGCACATCTACGGGCAAGAGTCCAGCCGAGCTCCGATGGGGTCGCCGCCTTATCACCAAGTTAGATAGATTACACCCAGACCGGCTTGCATCACAGGTGTCACAGCCGCAGGCACCAAGGCAATTGAAAGTGGGTGATCCGGTTTGGGCTCGCAATTATGGTCTAGGCCAACTGTGGGTGGTAGCTGTGGTTTGCAAGGTTACCGGGCCACTTTCCTACGAAGTGGCATTGGAGGATGGTCACGTGCTGAGAAGGCACATTGACCAGCTTCGTTGGAGGTTGCCTAGCCACTCTTCCGCTCCTTGCTCTGCTCTCGGGGGGGAGAAAGCCCACGATCCTGATCGTGAAACTCAGCCGCTCAGTGACAGTGGAACACCGCAATCACCAAACGGGGGGTTTGCCAACGAGGCAGCTCCTGACTCGGGCACCATGTCCATGGGACATTGCACTCAATCAGCTTTCCAAGCCATTACTACTGCAAGCCTTGCGGACATGGGACAGCGCTCCCAACTGGCTGTTTACACCGATCAGGGGAATTCCACCCCACCGAGGAACTCTGGGGTGAGCCGACCGGAACAGCCAAAGTCAAATGGACAGAGGCTCAGGTCTACCGGAACAGACCAGTCTGCACGATCCGGTTTCACCCGTATCGAACGGGTCCCAAAGTCCCGGTGTGCCGAGCCTGGTAGGCGAGCTTGCAGATCGGGCGCTTGCAGCAGCTCCGAGGCGATCGAAGTGGGCAAAAGGCCCACTGAAGTATTTACGGGACTATGTAAAGTCTGTGCAAATGTAATGTCTGTGCATTATTTGCAATTGGGGATGCTTTATGTATGTTCCATTGTGAAGGAAGACCTATAATGTTGTGTATTATTGTTTGTTATGCTGTACATTGTATGGGAATGCTTGTAGTATTGTAAAATAGCAAGTATCTACTCCTGAACCAAGAGGGGAGGGGTGTTATGTACTGAGCTTATTTGGGAACAGGTGCAGGGAGCTGCACCGGAACAGTCAGCAGACCACGTGGCCTGCTGGATCAGACTTGCTGTCTGCAAAGAATAACTAGCATGCAATTGAGCGGGAAAATACGTTGCAATGATTGGCTGGCGACGCCCCAGGCTGAATGTATAAAAAGGGGCGGAGCCATTTTGTTCTGAGTTCTGTTTAACATTGAATAAAGAAGTACCTGTTGAAAGTCCTGCCTCTTCAATGCCTACCAACGCAAGAAACAGAACAGCCTGTTTATACAACCCAGAATTGTATTAACTTTTTTGGTGGCTGCTGCACATAGCTGGCTCATAGTCAAGTGATCGTCCACTAGGACTCCAAGGTCCCTCTAACAGTTCCTGTTTTTGAGGCAGGTCTCACCTAATCTGTACTTATTTTTCCTGCCTAAATGTAAAACTTTGCTTTTCTCCACATTAAAACTCATTTTCTTGGATAGGGCCCATTGTTACAGTTTGTCAAGACCTTTTTGAATCCTGAGCTTGTCTTCTGGGGTGTTGGCTATTCCTACCAGTTTAGTGTCATCTGCAAATTTGATGAATTCCCCTTCTGTTCCCTCATCTAAGTTGAATATCTAAGTTGAAGATATTGAAGAGTACTGGGCCTAAGATGGAGCCTTGTGGTACCTGTAATGTACTGAGTTGCTAAGACAGCAGGTGCAGGGTGAGCACCAGGCGAAGCTAGCGGCCACGTGGCTGCTATGGAGACTGGATGTCTGGAGACCCGGGCATGCTTGCTTAGCACGTGAGAAAATCGTGCAATGATTGGTTAACAGTTACCCAGGGCTCCTTGTATAAAAGGATGGAGCCAGTTTCATTTTCCTGTTCTGTTTTCTGTGTGTGATGAATAAACCTTGTTGTTACTCGTCTCTTCAATGTCTACCGTCCTAAGAACAGAACAATTGGCGACGAAGGTGGGATTGTGCTGCCACCACAATGAAGGGCCCGACTCACTGTGAAGGAAGGCCAGACCGCGCTGAGGGACGGCGTTCCTACTTCAGCTCACTCACCTGCCAGTACGCAAACGCTGGGGGAGAGTGCTGCGAGGAACTGCCCTGGAACCCCTCCAGCAGATTGTGCAGCACGTGGTAGAGAAGAGACCCTATCATGGCAAAAATAGGGCAGCTTGCTGAATTCGACATTGCTCACCCGGAGAGGTGGAGCTCGTACGTAACTGAAAATTACTTCCGAGTAAACCGGGTTGTGGAAGACGAGTTGAAGGCCGCAATGCTGCTCTGTGTTTGTGGCCAAGCTGTTTTTGATATTGCGGAGAACCTAGTGTCTCCGGCGCCGTTGGAGACTGTGACATATGGCGATTTAAAGAAGATGCTCAAGGAGCATTTCGAGCCGAAGCTGTCGGTCATTGCTTGGCGACACGTTTTCGAGCAGAGGGACCAGCATCCTGGAGAGTCTGCCGCAGATTTCATCGCGGCTCTTCGTCAAGCGGCGTGACCATGCGAATTTAAGGACCTGGAGGAACAGTTGCGAGATCGTTTAGTTTGTGGCTTGAGGAGTCGTGAGCTGCAGCAAAAGATCTTTGCTAAAGAGACAATATCTTTCCAAAACGTGTTGTGAGAGATAACAGCTGAAGAGGCAGCCGGCGGAGCTGTGAAGGCCTTGCGACTCTCAAAGAACCCTCAGCCTTTGCACATCGTCCACCACGAGGATGCCGAATCGGAGGAAGAGGCCGCTTCGGACCAGGAAGTCGATCTGCTGCGACGAAAGGACCCTCTAGGCCTCCTGACAAGGCAGATCCCTTCCCTAGATGCATGGGGTGTGGGGGTCGGCACAACTGAGCTGACTGCCGTTTCCGGGCAGCCAATTGCCGGGCGTGTGGCAAGCAAGGCCACGTCGCTGCAGTCTGTTTGGGCCGAAGGAAAGAGCCCCTCAAGAAAGAGTTGCCTCGGAAAGGTACCGGGGTCCCCAGCCAAAACAGGGTAGGGTTCTGTGCAAGCAGGAAAAGTATCTTTAGGACGGGGGCTCACCGACCATTAAAAAAGAAACTGCACATTGAAGTCAGGCTTCAAGGGGTCTCCTTGTGAATGGAACTGGGTTCGGCCTGTCCATAATTTCTCAGGGCATGCTTAAGCAGATTTGTGGCAGAAGCGGCCAACGGATTAAGCTCAGGCCGTCGAATCTGGTATTAACAGATTTTCAGAACTCCAGAGTCAGGGTCAAAGGGGAACCCATGATCGGGGTACAATTCAAGGGATTCAAGGGCCCGTTGGACATCGTTGTGGTCGATGGGAACTGCACGAGCCTAATCGGACTCGATTTGTTCGAGGCTCTGGGGATTCAGGTGACCGGAATTCACAGTCTGCAAACGGTCGACCTCGCGAAAGTTTGTGAAGAGTTCTCAGACGTGTTTAACCCAGAGCTAGGGAAATACAAGGGCCCACCAATTGCTTTGAGGTTAGATCCCTCTATCGCTCCAGTGAGAATTAAACCTCGCCGGGTGCCCTTTGCGCTCAAGCAAAGGATTGACGCTGAACTGGACAAGCTGTTGCAGCAAGGCATATTAGAACCTGTGGATAGTAGTCCATGGGAAACCCCCATCGTCACACCACTTAAGGCCAACGGAGAAGTCAGAATCTGCGTTGACTATAAATGCACCTTGAATAAAGCCTTACAGCAGCACTCCTATCCAGTGCCAGTAGTCAGCCATATTCTGGCGTCTCTAAAAGGGAGGTTGCATTTTTGCGAAACTAGGTTTGGCCCAGGCCTATCAGCAGCTGCTGGTGAACGACGCCACGGCAGAGGCTCAAACAATCGTAACCCACCGGGGAGCTTTTAAGGTGTGGAGATTACAATTTGGAGTTAATGTAGCTCCTGGCATCTTCCAGAGTGTCATGGAGCGCATACTCCAAAATATTCCAGGTGTATGCCCATATTTCGACGATGTCCTCATAGCTGGGGAATCAGTCGAAATCCTGGCTGTTTTGCAGTGGTTCCGCGAGGCGGGCCTGAGGCTAAAACAAGAAAAGTGTAAAGTGGGAGTTACTTCCACGGAATTCTTGGGATTCTGCATAGATGCCGAAGGCATCCACCCTGCTGAATCCAAGCTTAAAGTGATTCAGCAGGCGCCCAGCCCTAAAACAAAGGGAGAGCTTCAAGCCTTCCTAGGGCTCCTTAATTTTTATCATGCTTTCCTCCCTCTTAAGGCCGCAGTGGCAGAGCCGTTACACCGGCTCTTAGACAAACAGGCTCCATGGAAGTGGACGAATGTCCACAAGAAAAGTTTTGCTGAAGCCAAAGCCTTACTGTCGTCTAATGCAATGTTGGCTCATTTCAACGAGCGATTGCCGGTTAGCATAGCTTGCGATGCATCTCCGTATGGGATCGGAGCTGTCTTAAGCCACCTCAAGGCTGACGGGACACAAGTCCCTGTAGCCTACTATTCCAGGACCCTTTCTGCGGCTGAGCGCAACTACGCGCAAATAGACAGAGAAGCACTGGCAATCATAGCGGGCATCAAGAAGTTCCATGACCTTTTGTATGGTCGCCGTTTTACGGTCTTTACGGACCACAAGCCACTTATGGGGTTGTTCACAACGAACAAGCAGACACCCCACATCATCTCTCCTAGAATGTTGAGATGGTCAATATTTCTCTCTGTGTATGATTTTTGCCTGATTCACAAGCCGGGCAAAGAGATGGGCCATGCAGACGGCCTCAGCAGATTGCCCTTAAAGCAAATAGAGCCTGATCCGGCACCGGCAAACCACATCCTGTCTATTCAGGATTTGCCTGAGTCCCCTCTCCACGCAGGGGATGTAGCTGCAGAGACAGCTGCCGACAACACGCTAACACGCATATTGAACTGGGTGTTATCAGGATGGCCGGACACGTGTCCTGGCCCGGAATTTCAGAATTTCTGGAAGCGGAAGTCTGAGCTATCCTCCTTTAAGGGGTGCATACTGTGGGGCAGTCGGGTGGTAATCCCGACCTCGTTGAGGTCTAGAGTCCTCGTTTTGCTGCATGAGGGACATCCAGGGATAGTCCACATGAAGGCGCTTGCGCACAGCTACCTTTGGTGGCCTTGGCTCGATAAAGAGATCGAAGCCCAGGTCCAAGGTGCCACATTTGTCAACAATCTAGGCCAGAAATGCCCCAAGCTCCCATCCATAGGTGGGAAACAACACATGCTCCTTGGTCGAGGATCCATCTCGACTACGCAGGTCCCTTTCAGGGGCAGGTCTTCCTCATTGTGGTGGACAGTCACTCTAAGTGGCTGGAAGTAGTTCCAGTGTCCGCTGCAACTTCCACTATCACCATCAGGGTGCTTCACGGCATTTTTGCCACTCATGGACTCCCTGACGTAATTGTCTCCGCTCAATTTACTTCGTCAGAGTTCCAGTCCTTCCTGCAGGCAAACTTAATTCACCATGCTACGTTGGCACCGTTCCACCTTGTGTCAAACGGACAAGTGGAACGCATGGTGCGGACAACAAAAGATTCATTGAAAAGGATCATGCACGGCAACTGGCATCACCGGTTGGCTGACTTTCTCCTTGGCCACCACACCACTCCGTGCACAGCTATGGGCAAGAGCCCCGCCAAGCTCCGATGGGGTCGCCGGCTTATCACTAAGCTGGATAGGTTACACCCGGACCGGGTTGCATCGCAGGTGTCACAGTCACGAGCACCGAGGCGGCTGAACTTGGGCAATCTGGTTTGGGCCCAAAACTACAGCCCTGGCAACTTGTGGGTAGTAGCAGTGGTTTGCAGGGTCACCGGCTCCCTTTCTTACGAAGTGGTCTTGGAAGACGGTCGCGTGCTGCGCCGGCACATTGATCAGCTTTGTTGGAGGTTGCCGAGCCACTCTTCCGCTCCTTGCTCTGCTCTCGGGGGGGGGCCTCGATCCGGATCGAGATGATCAACCTGAAGGGATGACAGCGAGGCGGCTCCTGACCCGGGCACCACGTCCTTGGGACATTATGCGCAATCGGCTGTTCAAGCCTCTCCAATGGCGGGATTTGCACCTACGGGACATTGCTCCCAACTGCAGGCTAACGCTGACTAGGGAAGTTCTACTCTACAGAGGGACTTCCAACCGGCTACTTATGCCGATCAGGGGGCTGCTACTCAGGGGAATTCCACCCCAATCCGGCATGCAGAGCTGGACCAACTGGCCAGCCTGCAGGCCCCAATCCTGACCGCAATTCACGGGTCCCCAAGCCCCGGTCTGCCAAGCCCAGCAGGCAAGCTTGCAGGCTGGGCATCAGCTGCAGCTCCGAGGAGATCAGAAAGGGCCAGAGGGCCACCGAAATTCCTACATGAGGGTTCTGTCTGCACTAGCCTAGCGTTCAGAATTCGCTCAAACGAACAACCTTGCTAGCCTAGCGTTCAGAACATGCTCAAAGGAACAACTTCTAGGGGGTGAAATGCCGGCACTATGGCGGCATCGCCATGTCCTAAGAGGTCCCGGGCCGGGCTGAGGTTAGTGGGAGTGATTGGAAAGCCTCCATGGGGAGGCCGACATTATTAGGGTGCATTATGCTTCCAACCCAGGGGTGAGGGGTGTAATGTACTGAGTTGCTAAGACAGCAGGTGCAGGGCGAGCGCCAGGCGAAGCTAGCGGCCACGTGGCTGCTATGGAGACTGGATGTCTGGAAACCCGGGCATGCTTGCTTAGCGCGGGAGAAAATCGTGCAACCATTGGTCTGCTCCTTGTATAAAAGGGCGGAGCCAGTTTCATTTTCCTGTTCTGTTTTCTGTGTGTGATGAATAAACCTTGTTGTTACTCGTAAGTCTCTTCAATGTCTACCGTCCTAAGAACAGAACAGTACCCCACTGCTTACTTCTCTCCATGTGGATTTAGTACCATTGAGGACTACTCGCTGAGTACGGTTTGTCAGCCAGCTACAAATCCATTTTTCTAGCTTACCAAGCAGTAGATTGTGGTTCACTTTGTCGAATGCCTTACTGAAATCTAAGTATACTATGTCCACAGCGTTTCGCTGGTCTACTAATTCTTCCCAGGTATTGATGTTAGACTGATTGGTCTGTAGTTTCCTGGGTCTGTTTTGTTTCCTTTCTTGAAGATGGGAACCACATCAGCCCTTTTCCAATCCTCAGGTACTTCCCTGGTGCTCCAGGATTTTTGAAAGATGTGGTGCAATGGTTCTGAGATAACATCTGCCAGCTCCTTCAGAACTCTGATATGTAATCTGTCGGGTCCTGGTGATTTATATTCGTCAAGGTCGGATTGGTGTTCTCTTACCATTTTCTTGCTTTTTGTTTCTTGTTTGTCTTTTGCAGTATTTTTTTTTTTGGTATGTTGTGCTATAATTTCTTTTTGTGTGAAGACTGATTCAAAGAATGAGTTGAGCAGCTCTGCTTTCTCCCTATTGCTTGTTACTTCCTTGCCATCTTCTCTTCCACTTTCTTCCATGGAATCTTTCCTAGGTTCCCTCTGAGTTTGTTAAAATCAGCTCTTTGTAGTTTAAGACATTGGTTGAATTATTTTCTATTGCTTGTGTTTGCATTATATTGAATTCCAGTATGACATGGTCACTTTCCCCAAGGTTCCGGCAACTTCAACTCCCTCTATCACATCTTTTCTATTAGTAAGAATTAGGTCCAGTATAGCTTTTTTTCTAGTTCCCTCCTCACCTTTTGGATGACAAAGTTGCCGGCTAGGTTAGTTAGGAATCTGTTTGATCTCACGCTCGCTGCAGAGTTTGTCTCCCAGCTGATATCTGGTTAGTTGAAGTCTCCCATTACTACTGTGGTATGCTTCCTACATACATTTGTTAACTGGTTGACAAAGAGTCCTTCTATTTCTTCTGATTGGTTTGGTGGCCTGTAGTATACCCCTATGGCAATGTCACTTTTTCCCCCTTTTATATTGACCCATATATATTCTGGAGGGTTTTTATCTTGGATCACATGCATTTCTGTAGATATGTAGTATTCCCTTACATATAGTGCAACTCCCCCTCCTCTTTTTGTAGTTCTGTTTCTTTTGAACAATTTGTATCCATCAATCAGTCCATTCCAGTCATGGGTTTCATCCCACCAGGTTTCTGTAATGCCAACTATGTCATACCCACCCTCGTGTACTATTGCTTCTAGTTCACCCTGTTGTTCCCCAAGCTTTGAGCATTAGTATATAAACATTTAAGACTTTTATGTCTGTCCATGGGTATGTTTCCTGTATCTCCTGATTGTTGTTTGATTTGTTTTCTTGGGGTTTATGATTGGTTTTGTCTTCTAGAGATTCTAATGATTGGTCACCTTTCCCCCTCAATTTTAGTTTAAAGCCCTTCTAATGAGTTGGGCCATTCTTTTTCTGAGTACATTTTTCCCTGTTTTCATGAGGTGCAGCCCATCCCTTGCCAAGAGTCCTTCGCATAGGAAATGCAGTCCATGGTCCAGGAAACCAAAAGATTTTTGGCAACACCAACCCTTTAGCCAATGGTGTATTTCTATAATTTTTTTTCCCCTCAATGGATGTTGGCCTTTTGTTGGGAGTACTGATGAGAACACTACTTGTGCTCCTAGCTCCTTAACTTTATTGCCTAGTTGCTTAAAGTCTCTCAGTATTGTGCTCAAGTTCTTTGTTTTGTCATTTGTCCCAATGTGAAGGAATAGGAGAGGGTAGTAATCTGTGGGCCTAATTATTTTGGTTAGGTTCTCAGCCACATCTTTGATTTTTGCTCCAGGGAGACAACATACCCCCCTGGATTGTATGTCTGGTCTGCAGATGGCTGATTCTGTTCCTTTGAGGATAGAATCTACTATCACCAGCACTTGCCTTCTTTTTTTTGGGAGGGGTGTAGTCTGAGGTGCTCTTCTGTTTGTCTCAGATGTGTTTGTTGATGTGACTTTTTTAGGGTTATTTGGTGTTGTTTCTTTGCTAGGTGTCTGCATGTTTTCTTTGAGGGGGGTTGTGGGTCTGTGTATTTCCATCTTGGGGAAGAAATCGATTGCTCAGTTTTAATGGGGCTGCTTCTGGTTGGGTTAGATTGGGTAGTAGGGGTTTGTTAGATGTATGCTGCTTCTTCCTTTGATTCTTGTGTTTCCTTCTAAGTTTGACATACCTCCATTTGTCTTCCTCCAAGAGTTTATCGGTAGAGTCAAATCCTCTGGGAGTTATTTGTCCATTATTTGGTTCGGTTTGGGTATAGCTTTCTTTCATAGGTTGGAGTTGGGCTAGAGTTGCCTCTAAGTGCCTTACTTTTTTCTCTAGTAGTTCACATAGTTTACATTTAATGCATGTATAATTTGGGTGTTCTTTGGGCATAAGCACATACATGGAACATGTGTTGCATACCACAATAGTTTCTGTCGCCTGTTCTACGAATTTGTTATTTGAAAATCCCTCATTTATGGTTGGTGGATGTGCTTTGCTGTTAGCCATGCTTCTACCTTCTCTGTTCTAGGTAATTGTGCCTATTTTTTTTTGTATCCTATGTTTTGCAAATCAAAATAGCATCAGTTTCTTTTTCCAAGAGTCTGCTGTGCGGTTGCTGTTCACAGTCCCCGGCCTACTGGTCTGCTTCTGTTTGCAGTCCTCAGCCTACTGGTCTACTGCCGTCCGCAGGCCCTGGTCTACTGCCGTCCATAGCACCCGGTCTACTGCCGTCCGCAGCACCCGGTCTACTGCCGTCCGCAGCACCCGGTCTACTGCCGTTCGCAGCACCCGGTCTACTGTGCTGCAGTGTTCCACCGCCCCCACCAACAGCTCCGCAGCCACATGGCTCCCGTTTGCTGGTCCGTCTTGCCGGTGTTCTGCTTCCTTCAGCAAACAGGGCTGCCCGGATGGTTCACAGTAAGCTCTCCTCTTCTGAGTACCTTAAAAGGTCACATGACTGATTGGTTCCAAATAAGAACATTATTTTTTAGTGATCTTGCATATGGGTGTACGTGTTTGGTGCTGTGCTATGAACTTACTCTTTGGAGAATGCACATATCATTTTTACATACTACATTTTTGTCCTTCTCATCAGATTTGACTCCCAGCAACTCAACTACAAGGATGGTGTCCTGAAGCTTTCTGGATGTATCCAGAAGTGATTTGCTGTTGCCTTCTTCCTCCAAGAGAGAATGACTGGTCCAGAGTCACTGGCTGCCTTGCATGCCTAAAGCAGAACTAGGAGGCATGACAATTCCCCATCCAGCACCTTAACCATTAGACCAAGTTACCCCAACCTATTTGGTTTTGCAATGGCATCTTACTGCTCAGAAACTGAGCTGCAATTGTTTGTTCAACAACACCATCAACTGGCAAATTGATGGCATTGCATGTGTGTGCAAATCATAACATCGAAAGCATCAAGCTGAAAAGAGTTTAGGAAAACTTTTCTGGGCAGCTGCTCAGTGGCCAATATTTCAATTTCCCCACCAGACACCCAATGCTGCAATAAAACAGTGATCAGCTTCTAAAATGTCTTTGGTTATCCAACTTTTTGTCCAGTTCAGGAGGTCTTACCAGCTAGACTTCTTTCTGAGTATCATTGATTATCCTCTCAGCAACAGTAATAGAGTTGGAAGGGACATTGGAGGTCATCTAGTCCAACCCCGTTCTCGTAAGGAGACCTATACTATTTTTTATAGATGGCTGTCATTCCAATGGCAATTTGTTCCACTGTTCTGTTAGGAATTTTCTCCTTAGTTCTAGGTTGCTTCTCTCCTCGGTTAGTTTCCATTTGTTGCTTCTTGTCCTGCCTTCAGGTGCTTTGGAGAATAGGTTGACCTCCTCTTCCTTGTAGCAGCCCTTCAAGTATTGAAAGACTGCTATCATCTCACCCCTGGTACTTTTTTTCACTAGACTAGGTATACCTAGTCTAGTGAAAACTGGTCACCCCGATAGAAAAAAGACACTCTTCTCAAAGACACTCTTCATCACCCAGACCTTCTGTTCTGGAAGCAAAAGGTTGTCCCAAGCTTCTGGGATCCTGACACTGTTTGGAGTCACACTGTTGATGCTTTTATTTATTTATTTATTATATTTACATCCTGCCTGACTCACTCTGAAAAACAACTCTGGTCTCAAGTTACCTGCTTCAAACGCAAGTGCCTTTGGCAAATTCATCCCCAACATTTGTAAAAAAAATAGTTCAAATTGTAAGTAATCTTCACAAGCATTCAGAGTTCTGGCCAAACCAGCCATCACCATTTTCTTTGATTGTCCTAAATAATTTATTAAATTTATATAGCATCCATCTCGCTGTTTGGGGCAACTAAATTGCCGCAAATAGGAAGAGGAATGCAAGTGTTGCTTGGTATGGCTGCTAAAATAAAAGCATAATTTTCAATGGCAAGTCTTAGAAAATGGAGCTGGGACCGATGGAGGGGGATGGTGCAGTCCCTGTGGCCCATGAGAAATGACCTGGGGACAAGGATGAGGCAGTCCCGGGTCCCTCGGGCCTCGGAAGAGTAGGTAGGGAGGAAGAGAGGGCACAGGCTGACCGAGGAAGGGGGAAGGAGATGGAAAGGGTAGGCAGCGGAGCAGAGGAGTGGCGGAGGTCCGGAGACGAGCAAATGCCTCCCCTGCCTGATCCCCGAGTGTGAAGAATGGAGAGAAGGCAGAGTCAGACCTGACTATTCGGGAGAAGGGCTCCCTGCCCCTCCTCACGAGGATCACCTGGAGAATAGCATTTAAGGAGACGCTGTGGGGAGGGGCTTTTGTCGGGAACAAGTGTTGTATTTTGCAGCAACACTCTCCACAGCTCCAAGAAGAACTTGGCTCCAGAATCCTTGCTGTTGCTGACTCGTGTTTGATTCTTTGCTTGACGCCTGTGAGCTAACAGCGAAGCGGCTCCGTTCTGGGTTTTCGCTGTGTTCCTGGTGGACTCATCCATCGTGAACTTTGCTGAGTTTGAGACCTGTTTTATTCCCGGAGCATTGCTGCTCCCTTGGACTCTCCTTGCTGGGATAGGTGTGCTGGTGTGATGACCCAGAGCATGGCACAGAGGCAACACAGTCAGCTGGCAGTTCAGACTGCCCCTTTATTGCTCCAAATGTTTCCCAAATGCTCCCACGATTCTGGCAAGTCCCAGAGCAAGTAACCACATACACACACACACACACACACACACACCTTCAGCAGCCTCTGGCTGCAAGTAGTTTCAAAAGTTTTTCACTCTCTCAGGCAAAGTGTGTGTATGGAACAAGCAGTCTTCTTTCAGGTTTTGACTCACACACAGTTGCTAGATTAAAACAACAATTTACTCAAGGCCAGGTAGATAACAAAGAAAGGAACATACTTCAAAATCTAACTAGTCTGTGGAAATACAAGCTTGCCTGAGTAGTTTCAGAAGAGAAGCCAAAATTCAATCTAAGGTTTGGAGCACCAAATCAAGTTTGTCAGCCAGTCCAATGGTCAGAGTTTCACGGTTTACAAGTAGAAATCACAACCAGAACAGGAGATCAGAGGGTTGTTTCCAACTTCGGCAACGGCACACAAACCTCCAATAATTCAGTGTTTGTTCCCGACAAATGCCCCTCCCCACAGTTATTCCCTTGGAATGGTTCATGGCCACTGAGGAGCCCATGGACCTATGGGTCAGTATTCGCCAGGCGCAGCGACAGGATCCATTTGTGGTGGCTTGTCGCAAGTTGGCTAGCAACAGGAGAAATGAGATCCCTTGGGCTTACACGGAGGACCTGTTGCATTTTAGAGATCGCATCTGAGGGACCCCTCCTGAGACAATGTCATGTCAGCCAGCAGCGGGCCACTTCGGGGTCTTCAAGACATTGCACCTGGTCTCTTGGATGTTCTGGTGGCAGTGACTCCAGTATGATTTGTCGGGGTACATGGTGTCATGCGTGCAATGTTAGCAGGCCAAATATGCCACCAGTGCACCCCCTGGTCTGTTGCAGCCATTGCCACACCAGAGAGACCGTAGGGGCAGTCTCGTTGGATATCATTATGGATTTGCCCCCATCGAAGGGTGCCACCGTGATATGGTGATCGTGGACATGCTCACAAAGATGGCCCTTTTCATCCCATGTGCAGATCTCCCTACGACAGACGGCCCATCTGTTTATTGCCTATGTGTTCTGGCTACATGGTCTACCAGACTGGGTAGTGTCCGACCAGGGTGTGCAGTTCACGGTGTGCTTCTGGCAGACACTATTAACAGAACTGAAGGTCCAGGCGTGTCTCTCTTTGGTCCATTATCTGGAAACTGATGGGGGCACGGAGAGAATGATCACCATCCTGGAACAGTACTTCCAATGTTTCAGCAACCAGCAGCAGAACAATTGGGCAGAGGTGCTGGCGTTGGCGGAGTTCACCTATAATAACTCCCAGCACTCCTCAGCCAGAGAGTCCCCGTTCTTCACAAATAGAATAGAATAGAGCTGGAAGGGACCTTGGACGTCTTCTAGTCCAGCCCCCTGCTGAAGCAGGAGAACCTTTACCATTTCAGACAAGTGACTCTCATAAAACCTTCTTATTAGCCTTACATCAGTACTTTTCACCCAGGTAGCTTCTGACAAGGGGTAACCCACTTAAAAGCGGTGAGTAACTATAAAGGGGAAAAACCTTTAAAGAATATTAAACATTGACAAATGAGTGTATGAGGACATCTAATGGCGAAAGAAGAAATGACAGCATAAACTTCTTCTGCCATATCCGTTATCAGACGTTGGCGATCATGTTGGCGATCCTGTTTTTATCAGCAGCTGCACGAAAAAGTGCTGCTGAGTTTTGTCCAAACCAGTCCCTTAGATTTTAAAGCCATGATGTTCTTCTTCTGCCTGGACCTCGTTTGCCTTCAATCTTTCCTTGGAGGATTAAATGGAGTATGCCGTATTTTTCTGGGTGTCGCATCACATGTCCGAAATATTCTAACTTTCGTTTTTTAATTGTTTTGATGATTTCCCTTGGCTTTCCCAGGCGGCTTATCACCTCCTCATTTCTGATTTTGTCAACCCAGCTTATACGTAACAGCCGCCTGTAAATCCACATTTCAAATGCTTCTAGTCTCTTCAGGTGGCCTTCTGTCAGAGACCAACTCTCTACTCCATAGAGCAGGATAGAAAAAATATAGCATCTGACAAGCCTGATTTTCAGTCTTAGGCTTATGTCGTGACTGCAGAAGACTGCTTTTTCAAAATCAATGAAGCACATGTAAACACTGTGGTTGACATCTCTACAACGCTGTACAAGAACCTGAATGCTGAATAGGGGCATCTCGTGTACCAAGATTGTTTCTGAAACGAAATTGTGTGTTACCTAGACGCTCTTCAATTTTGTTGTATATTCTTGTGTGAATTATTCTCAGGAATATTTTCAGGGCATGACTCGACAGCATAAACAAATGCTGGAAAAACTCCTTTGACCTTGAGAAATTAGCACCTGCAGAAAACAAAGTGCCTTGGTGTGAGATTACAAGGGGAAAGACTCTTTATAGTTACATTTGTTGACTTTGACTATAATAACAGAAATTATTTGGAGAAAGTGAACGCTTTGTCTCAGACTTGACTGGAGGAGCTGGATTTGTTCTGAAACAGCTGGCTCCTTCCCACATTCAGGACTCTATTTTAAGATTGTTGGCTGTAAAATGAGTACATCTAACATTACTAGACTTATGAAGAAGACCTCTTCTGCGCCCTCTGTTGGACAATCCAGCCCAACAACCCAGGGATCTATTGAAACAATGTTGCAGCGTGAGAAAATAAGCACTGCCCAAAATGAAATGCAGGCTTCATTAAAATTGATTCAAGAGATGATGGAAAAAAACCAAGAAGTGACACAAAAAAGTCATGAAGAAACACAAAGTAATTTTGAGAAATTAAGAGAAGAAATTTTGGATATAAAGACACAATTTGAAGCTCAACACCAAATGATTATTAAAAATGAACAAAGAATTCAGAAGATGGAAAATAAATCAGAGGACATTGATAAAAAATGGAAATGTTATTACAAGAAAATGAGAAATTAGAACAAGCCAATTAAAACCTAGAGGGGGCAGTAGCAATTTTAGAAATGGAAAAGGCGGAACATTATTTGAGATTTCAAAACATCCCTGAGGACAGAGAAGAAAACATAGCAGATGTGATTATTGAGCTTTTGGCAGAAGCTTTGAGGGCAAATAAAGCAGAGATGCAAATGGAGATAGACAAAATATTTCGAATTAATTCAAGCTATGCAGGGAAGAATAAGCTGCCAAGAGAAGTACATGTAAGATTCATTAAGAAAACAACACGAGACGAAGTACTGAGAAAAGTATGAGCCATTACAATATAAAAAAAAATGAGCCATTACAATATAAAAATAAAGAAATTGTGGTTTTAAAGCAGATACCTAAGAGAGTAAGAGATACTCGAAGACACTACCATTTCTTAACTACAAAGCTGATTGCAAAAGGCATAAGCTTTAGATGGTTAATGCCGGAAGGCATCTTAATAAATTGGATTCAATTTGGAAGGCGGAGGACTTTGAAGTAAGAAATCGAGCAATCCTAGATGAAGGAGTGTATCAACGACAAGAGGAGAGCAAGGAACAAAAGCAAACGGAAGAGACAGCCCAAGGAACTACTATACAAGTAGGAGAACAGAAAGATAAAGATGAACAAGAGGGTGAAGGTGAAGGAATGGCCAGAGAACAGAGGACTACGAGAGCGACTAGACCCTAAATATAAATAATGGAAATGGAAATGGAGAAAGAAAATGGAATCTTTTCAGTGAACATAAATGGACTAAATTCCCCATCAAAAAGAAACAAAATTTTCAGGAAATTAAAGAAATTGAATACAGATATAATTTGTTTGCAAGAGATACATATAAAAAAACACCATAAATTATTGGAACATCCAAAAATTGGGAAACTTTACTATGCATCAGCACATCAGAAAAAAAGAGGTGTTGCTGTATATATTAAAGAGACAATAAATTCTAAAATGCTGTATTCAGATGAAGAAGGAAGAATTGTAATGATAGAAATATATTTACATCAAAAACAAATATTGCTAGTAGCAATCTATGCACCCAATAATAACCAAGAAGAATTTTATCAAAACCTACACAGAAAAATAATAGAAATGGAGTATCAAAATATTTGTCTGGTAGGAGACTTTAATGCGATAGTAGATGGAACAAATGATTATAAAAGCAGCAAAACAGGGAAAACTGGAAGAAGAAGACTACCTAGGACATTTTTTGATATGATAGACAAAATTGGAATACAAGATGCTTGGAGGGAAATTAACCCAGAAAAACTACAATATACTTTTTAGTCAAACAGCCAAAAATCCTGGTCAAGAATTGACATGATTTGGATGACGTCTGAACTGAGGATGAATATTCAGGAAATTGAGATAGAAATAGGTACATGGGCAGATCACAATCTGTTAAAAGTGACATGGAAAGGAACACAAAAAAGACCAAGATGGAGTTTAAATCATTCTATATTAAAAGAAAAAGAATTTATAGAATTAGCGAAAAAAGAAATGGAGTTCTTCTTTAAAGAAAACAAAGAGGAAGGCACAACATTACAAAATGTATGGGATACAGCTAAAGCATACTTTAGAGGTATAGCTATAATATACGGCAAAGAAAAATAAACAGACAAGACAGCAATATGTATTATTAAAAGAAAAATTTGGAAAATTAGAATCAGTACTACAGAAAAATCCGCAGAAAAAGAGAAATGGAAATTATAAAACATAAACTAAATTTGTTGGACTCAGAAAAAATGGCAGAGCAGATAAAGAGAGCAAAACAGAATTTTTTTGAAAACGCAAACAAACCAGGAAGATGGCTAGCTTACAAACTTAAAAAACAGAAAGAGAAGCAATGATATATAATTTGGTAGATGGAAAAGGCTCTCCACAATTTAAAAATGAAGAAATAAAAAAGATAATTAAGGAATACTATAAGGAATTGTACGATAAAGGGGAAACTTCAAGAGACAGAATTGTTCAATACTTAGAAGGAAATAACCTTCCAAAAATCCCAGAGACATTTAAAACTATGTTAGAGGAAAGAATTACTATAATGGAAATATTAGCGGCCATAAAAAGACAAAAAAATGGGAAAACACTGGGTCCAGATGGGTTACCAGCGGAACTATATAAAAACTTACAAGATATACTAAGTGAACCATTGAAAGATGTTTGTAATGGATTTTTGTTAGAGGCTAAACTTCCACCCATGTGGATGGAAGCAAATATTACTCTAATACCAAAAGAAGATTCAGATTTGACACAGATTAAAAACTACAGACCGATTTCGCTGCTTAATGTGGATTACAAAATTTTTACTTCAATAATGGCAGAGACTGAAAAAATACTTAGTTGAATTCATACATCCAGATCAAAATGGCTTTTTACCAAAGAGACAAATTAAAAACAACTTAAGAGTGATAATGGATGTATTAGAATATTATGAATTACATGCAGGGAAACAATTGGCACTAATATTTCTAGATGCCCAAAAGGCATTTGATAACGTTTCTTGCCAATTTATGACTCAGCAACTACAAATAATGGACTTTGGACAGGACTTTATAAATATGATAAAAACAATATATAATAAACAGACAGCCAAAGTGATTGTGAATGGAGACTGTACGGAGAGCTTTGAGATAAGAAAAGGCAGAAGGCAAGGATGTCCATTATCCCCATTGTTATTCATTTTCACTCTGGAAGTTTTAAATAGAAATATTAGGGAAGATATAGAAATTAAAGGACTGGAGAATTAAAGACGAAAAATACAAACTACAAGCATTTGCTGATGATTTAGTATTTATTTAGAGGAACCTTTGGAGATGATCCCTAAACTACTGGGAAAGATAGAACAGTATGGAGAAATGGCAGGATTAAAAATAAATAAAGAAAAAACTAAAGTAATAGTCAAGAACCTCACAGATAAACAAAAAAAAAAATGTCAGAAAAGACAGAGTTACAGATAGTGAAAAAGGTCAAATATCTGGGCATATACTTATCGGCAAGATGTTCAACAATAAAAGAAGATAATTATATAAAGTTATTGAATCAAATAAAACTGGACTTGGAAAGATGGAGAAATTTGCAATTGTCAATATTAGGAAGAATCGCTACAGTGAAAATGAATGTATTGCCGAAAATTCTATTTTTATTTCAAACAATACCGATAAAACTTGAAAAAAAATTCTTTCAAGATTTAAATTCACTAATTTTAAAATTTGTTTGGCAAGGAAAAAAAGCTAGAATTAAGATGAAAACATTACAAGATGCTAAGGAAAATGGAGGTTTTGGGTTACCAGAGTGGGTTCTGTATTATCAAGCATCTGTTTTAACATGGGTGAAAGAATGGATAACTCTCAGAAACAAAAGGTTGTTATATTTGGAGGGTCATGATTTACAATTGGGGTGGCATGCTTTTTTATGGTATGGGAAAAACAGAGTTCATAAGTATTTCCAAAATCACTATATGAGGAATGCATTGTTAACAGTATGGGAAAAAATTAAAAGTAAAATATACATGAAAATTCCAGGGTGATTGTCAACTATGGAAGCATTTGTACATCCAAACTTGGTAGATTTTGAAAAAACTTGAACATATAGAGATATTCTAAATTCTGAAGGGAATTTAAAATCTAAACAAGAACTGGAAAATCAGGGTATCAACTTGTCGTGGTGGGCACATTTACAAATGCAAAGTAGATATGAAAAAGATGTTAAATTATTTGGTTTTTACAAAGAACAAACTGTATTTGATAAGATTTTGTTAACTTCAGATGAGAAACTAATTAAGAAAATGTATACCTTTTTGTTAATTCTGGAAATGGAAAGTGAACAAGTTAAAGACACAATGATAAGATGGGCGAAAAATTTTGGGTATAATATAGAACTAGAAAAATGGCAAACGTTATGGGATAGAAATTATAAATTGACAATGTCAACTTCATATAAGGAAATTTTATATAAAATGTTTTATAGATGGCACTTGCCACCAGCAAGACTAGCAAAAATGTTTAAAAATATGTCAGATAGATGTTGGAAATGTAAAAATAATTCAGGCACGTATTATCATGGTTGGTGGACATGTGATAAAGCAAAGAGCTATTGGAAAATGATACATACTTGGTTAGAAAAGATATTGGGAAAACATGTAGATCTTAAACCTGAACTTTTTTTACTAGGTATAATGCCAGAAAAGGCTAATAAACAAAGCCTATATTTGATTTTACAAGTCACAACAGCTGCAAGAATAATGTTTGTGCAATATTGGAAAAATGAAGGAACACCACCAGAGGAAGAAATAATTAAAAAAATACTGGAATGCGTAGAGATGGACAGATTGACTATGAGATTGAAAGAAAAAGAAGAAACAGAATATTATCAAACTTGGGACTTATTTTATCGATGGCTAGAGGAAAGAATGAAGGTGTCAACGCTGCTAACATTGGATGTTCTTGCTTTGACAACATGTGGAGAAGCAGCTTTGCTTCTTTAACTTGTGTGTTACTTTTAGAGTTAGAATTAGTCGATGCTGGGGGAGGAGGAAGAATGTCTCTCAAGGCTGTTTTGAAATAAGAGAAGATAAGAATTTGGCGGGTTGTTGAACGGAAGGGAAACTTTGCCCTTCAAACTGATTGGAGAACGTGATTTATGACTGCAATTGGAGGAGGGAATTGTGATTGAATATTATGTGCTCAGGGGAGGGGAATTCAGATCTTGGCATCCCACCATGTTCGTGCCGAAGGGTGCTTTGCTAATAAAGAGACTTTAAGGTAAACAATGCCTCGAAGTTCTTTGAAGTATTCCCCTAATCGGAACCATGACATCATGCCAAGATCTACTTTCTTTTCAAACTATCTGGAGTCCTGAACTCCAGCCGCTGTCTCTAGGCTTGAGAGAAGCTGGCAAAGATTCAGGAGAAAATTTCATCATGGGAAAAGAGAACCTTCTTGAAGACGGTGACCTGGCAGCTGAAGATACCCCAAATAGCACGTTGGTTGAAAAATTATTATATGTGTGTAAGAAAAAATCAATAAAATCTTTATTAAAAAAAAAGAATAGAATAGAGCTGGAAGGGACCAGCCCCCTGCTCAAGCAGGAGAACCTTTACCATTTCAGACAAGTGACTCTCATAAAACCTTCTTATTAGCCTTTCTATCTTCACATCAGTACTTTTCACCCAGGTAGCTTCTGACAAGTGGTAACCGACTGCACTAAATATGGTAATTTTCCTTTATATAATCTAGAGTCAAGAATGCGCTTTATCTCCTTCTACAAAATGGAACCAGGCGCCTTCTTGGGAATGAGTCTCAAGGATGATTCTGTGACAGGCTTTAACAAAGTACAATGGAAAACTTTCCCTAAAAGCTGTGGGAGCTTTAATTCAATCGTGACAGGATTTATGATTCTGACTATAGGGAAAGGACCAAAAAATTTAGGTCCTAAATTTTTGATGGGCAATTTTAGTCTTAGGTATTTTGTAGAGAGATGAACTTTCTCCCCTACATGAAATGGCCTCTGGGGAGATCGCTTCTTATCAGCTTGCTCTTTATAGGTCTTAGTGGCTTGGGCTAAAGCTTTTTTTATGTTTGCCCAAACATTCTGCAAAGAGGTCACCCACTGGTCGAGGGTCTGTGAAGTGGGAGGTTCCTGGGGATATTCGGGCATTGGAACAAAGTCTCAACCAGTAGCTATTTTAAAGGGAATAAATCCGGTGCTACTGTGTACTGTATTGTATGCCACTTTGGCAAAAGGTAGGAGGTCTGCCCAGTTAGTCTGATGGTAATTAACATAGCATCTGAGGTATTGTTCTACCATTGTGTTCTCACATTCTGCTGATCCATTCGTACTCAGATGAAAAGCAGATGAAAGCCCCTGGGTGGACCCAATCAGTTTTACAAACTCCCTCCAGAATTTTGTGGTGAATTGAACCCCCCTGTCCAATATAATTCTTTTCAGGGCTCCATGGAGTCAATAGATGTGCTTCAAAAATAGCTTGGCTAGTTTTGGGGCACACAGAATCCCCGAACACGCGATGAAATGAGCTTGCTTTGAAAAAAGGTCAATGACAGTCCAGATTACTGTGTTTCCCCCACTCTTGGGCAATTCCACAATAAAATCCATGGCTATCTCCTCCCAGGGTTGGGAAGGATCTGCTACCTGCTGCAACAGACCAGGAGGTTTACCAGGGCATTTTTTCATAACTGCACAGGTAGCCAAGTTTTTTACATAACTTTCAATGTCCTTTTTCTTTTTTAAGTGTTTTATTTATTTTTTTAAATTACAATCTTTAGTGCTTAGTAAACAATATGTTGTCTGGGTTCACATATTTAACATTAACTTCTTCAATATAAATCTGTTCAATACTGCACAATCCAGTATTTTTTCCCTGATCCTCCTTTCTTCCCCATATTTTTTCCATTTTCCTCTCATTACACAGTTATAATTCTTAGTACTACTGATAGTACTAAGATATAAACATCTTCATCATATTTTACTAATATTATACAAATAACAATAATCAATTCATAAATCAATATCCTGTTTTTGTCCTCTTGTTAAAGTTTGATTTTCCATCAATATTTGGAGTATCCTTGTCAGTTATAATTTTCTCAATATTAATTACATTTATATACTGTAGCTAAAGGTTTTATTCATACCAGTCATATTTCCCATATCAAAAAAAAGAAAAAAAATGCTAATTCTAAATCATATCTTTCATTATAAAAATCTAGTCATATGTAAGGATCATCTGTTCTTTTAATCATATTCAAACAGGTATTTAAACATAAATATAGAAAAGAAATTGACAAAAGGGAAAGAGGTAAAGACTTCCTATTTAAAGCAGAAGGAGCCTGAGGATCTAACAGGAAAACAGATGGAAGAGAAGATAAACAGTTCAGGAAATGGAAAGACAAGAAAAAGACCTGCTGGATCTGTTAGCCCTCTTTAAAAAATGGCAAATGTAAACAAAAGCCAGGTATCTATTACCATATCTGGTGGGTATGTCCTAGTGCAAAGAAATTTTGGTTTAAGATTCATACCTGGAAAAGATGATTAAAATACAGATAGAATTTAAGCCAGAACTGTTTTTGTTAGGAATACTAGGAGCTAACTATGGAAAAGAGAATGAGTATTTAATATTACATGTATTGACAGCTGCGAGAATAGCATTTGCCCAATTTTGGAAAAATGAAAATATACCATATGATGAGACTATAATCAGGAAAATCTTAGAATGTGCAGAAATGGATAGACTAACCCTAGAGATTAAAGAGAAAGAAGACTCAGTCTATTTCAAAACCTGGGATAATTTTTATCAATGGTTAGCAAAACGAACTAGCGAGAAATGATTGTGAAATTTAATAAGATGAATGATATTTACTGATTGATAATTTTTATGATTATTCTTATTCTTATTGACTACAGCTATTTACTATTATATTAATTATTGTTATTGAACATTTGTATCCGGGCAATAGTCCGCTTGCTAAAGCATGGAAATGTTACTGGGGGCAACCCCATTGTTGTACCTACCCTTATCCCAACCCTACCGCCGCACCCTATCCCCACCCTTATCCCAATACCTATATTGACCCTATTCCTCCCTTACCCTTATAAAACCCAATAAAATACTGTTAAAAAAAATGGCAAGGACATGGAAGATGATTTGGCAAAAAAAGAAAGCTAGAATAAGACTGAAAAAGAATGGGGTTTTGATTGATAGATGAGAACTTAAAATAGAATATACTTAAGCAGACAAGATGGGTACTTTGAATATAAGATATTGTTATGAGTTGAGATAAAGAAAACATTGATCAAGTAAAACTTAGAAATATAAAACACTAACAATTAAATTTGAATATTGACTTGTGCATAAAGGTCTTGTAAAGGTGATTAAGACACATATAAGCTAAAACTTCATTGATGAAAGTAATAAATATGCCTGTATGTCTTAAAATAGAATATACTTAAATGGATAAGGCATGCATTTTGAATATAAGATGCTGTTATGAGTTGAGATAAAGAAAATTTTGGCTATGTAAAATTCAGAAGTTAAAATATTAGGTTAAATGGAATATTGACTTGTGCATAAAGATTTTGTAAAGATGATTAAGATATATATAAGTTAAAACCTTATTGATAAAAGTAATAAATATGTTTTTATGTAGCAGTAAAGGGAATTTTTTTTTATTAGTTCTAAATATGAGATAGTAGATATAAAGAGGAAGAGAGAGGAAGTATTAAATGTGGAAATAAAAGAAATTTTGGTTATTAAGTTTCAGATTTTAAGGTACTTGAGAATTATTAGAAAATAAGAACAATATTATCACATTATTAACTTGTTGATGTAGATGGTGAGAACTTATATAGATAAGATGTGTATCCTGAATATTAGACTTTTGGAGGAATGGTGATAAAGGAATTGGGATCTAAAGTGTGAAAATGATAATTATTAAACGTTAAATTTAAATATTAATGGAAAATTAAAATTGAGAAAAATTGATTAAGTCATTGATTGTCTAAAGACTGAAAGTTAAAACAACTAAGATATATGTTAACTAAAAATTATTGATAAATGTTAGAAAGTTACTTTTTATTTGATTGACAGAACAAGAATTGTATTAGTTAAAATATGAGACAGTAGATATTAAGGGAGAAAGAGAGGGAATGGGGATTGTAACAGTTTGAGATCTGTACTAATGATATCTATGTGTAATAGAATTATTGTATCCAGCCGCCACGTTGCTATTAAGTATTTAAATGTAATATTAGAAAATCAATAAAAATTTACAAAACAAAAAAACAGGTATTTAAACAGATAATGCCCTCTCTAATAGGTCAAATCCTCTGTTTTTTTAAATCTAACTCTTTCTTTCTTTCTTTCTTTGCCAAGTAGCTTTCCAAACCAAGGCAATTAAATCGCGCAGGAGTTTTCTTTCTATTTTTGTGAAAGCTGCTTGGCATAAGAGAGACAATTTAGGTAGGGTATTTTTTTGGGGGGGGGGACTCCGCCCATCCACATTCCCTAAGCCAGGGCTTTTCAACTGGTGGTACGCGTACCACTTGTGGTACATTAACGAGTGGCAGGTGGTATGCAGCCCTGCCTAGCCAAGTGTAGTGGGGGAGGGAAAGAGCCAGCGCAGGCAAGGACTTACTGTGAGAGAGTCCTCTGGAGCTGCAGAGTGGCTGGGGTGAGGCAAAGGCCCCAGGCTCACTTCTGGCTCACCCTCCCCCATGAGAAAGGAGGGGGGGGCAGAGACAGGAGAGACTATAAAAGGAGGCAGTTTGGGCGGGAGAGGGAGAGAGAAAAAAAGCAGCAGCCTTGGAAGGAGGCGGAGTCAGCTCTAGCTGCACTGAAGGGAAAGAAGAAGAAGAAGGGGGAGGGTGGGGGGAGAGGAGAGAGATCAAGCAGGCCGGCCATGAGCCGATCTACAACTTCTGTGGTAGCCACCTGTGCTGGCAGCAGCAAACAGGCAAGAAATGCAGCGGGGGAGGGGTCGCCCTCCACGAGGAATGAAAAAAGGCAGCATCGGCTGGAGGTGAGGCAGGGAGATGGAGAGTGGAAGGATTCTTATGTGCTTTTGTGACTTTGAAGTTCTGGGATTTGTGCAATGTGGGCTTTGTGTTCTTAAGGAGTGTTTGGCAATTTCTATTTGGCTGATGGCTGGTGTTAGCTTCTATTGCTCTGCTATTGTTAGCTGTAAGTTTTGCTGCAAGGGATTTTGAAGTATTTTTCTCCTGAATGGATTTTGCCTGTAGCATTATATGAATGGAGCCATTTGGGGAGGCAGCCAGTACTTATTTACATTTTTTCCTTCCTTAAGTGCCGGTTGCACTCCTTAACTTTCCTTTCTAGCCAGTAACTAATTCTTAAAGGGGAAGGTGCCCTTTTAAGCTAGTTCATTAAGCAGTTTGTCTTTTCTGTCTCTGGAGGCTTTTCCTTGTTTGATGAATATATGGAAGAGAGAAAATATGGGGTGGGGGTTCAAATTCTTCCTTCAGAAGGTCGGCATGAGAAAGAGGGAGGCAGGGAAGGAGGGAGGGAAGTCCCGCCTTAGCACTTAACCACCAGCAACCCTGCCATTGACTTTGCTTGTCAAAAGGTTGCAAAATCACGTGAAGTATTAATACCACTTTACAATGCCTTGGTAAGGCCACACTTGGAATACTGCATCCAGTTTTGGTCACCACGATGTAAAAAAGATGTTGAGACTCTAGAAAGAGTGCAGAGAAGGGCAACAAAGATGATTAGGGGACTGGAGCCTAAAGCATATCAGGAACGTTTGCTGGAATTGGGTATGTCTAGTTTAATGAAAAGAAGGACTAGGGGTGACATGATAGCAGTATTCCAATATCTCAGGGGTTGCCACAAAGAAGAGGGAGTCAAGCTATTCTCCAAGGCGCCTGAGGAAGGACAAGAAGTAATGGATGGAAACTGATCAAGGAGAGAAGCAACCTAGAACTGAGGAGAAACTTCCGACAGTTAGAACAATTAACCAGTGGAACAACCTGCCTCCAGAAGCGTGAATGCTCCAACACTGGAAGTTTTTAAGAAGAGACTGGACAGCCATTTGTCCAAAATGGTATAGGGTTTCCTGCCTGAGCAGGGGGTTGGACTCGATGACCTCCAAGGTCCCTTCCAACTTTATTATTATTATTATTATTATTATTATTATTAAGGGGATCACATGACCCTGGGACACTGTGACCATCATAAATATGAATCAGTTGCCAAGCATCCAAATATAAATCACATGACCCTGGGCATGCCGCAATGGTCCTAAGTGTGAAAAATGGTCATAAGTCATTTCAGTGCAATTGCAACTTTGAACAGTTTTTTTTTTTTTTGTGGTCATCACGTTTTTGACACCTTGCTAGGTGGTACTCGAATATTGCCATATCCTAAAAGTGGTACAATCGGTGAAAAGGTTGAAAAGCCCTATCCTAAGCAACTCCCACCTCCCTCAATTTCTCTTTTTATTTTTTGTCTCCCAAGTTGTGACATTTCCTCTGACAGCTCTATGTTCCATTTTTTTAAATCTTCTTCCTTGTCATCAGGTGTATTTTGGAGATCTAAGGAGTAAAGGGTCTTTTGCATTTTCATTGTATTAGGCAAGTCTTGCAGTATTATATTTGTATATGGCAGTCCATATTTCCCTTCTCCTATCTCTTCCATCTCTAGGTCCATTTCCTATGCTTCATCCTCTGATTTCTGGTTTATTTGTTCGTATTTTGTAGTCATTGTCTGGGATCTTTCCAGTTGTAGCTTCAATTTGGAGATTTGCTCATTTATATCTAAGTTATTTTTAGTCTCATTATGGTTTCTTTTTATGTCCTCTTTGTGTGCAACAATTGTTTGGTGAATTAACTGTAGCATAGAGTATATTTCCTTCTGAAAGGTGTTTGTTTTTTCTTGAGGCATCATTCCTAGAAATCCTCT
Organism: Azemiops feae; assembly: GCA_023970755.1. NCBI lineage: Eukaryota > Metazoa > Chordata > Lepidosauria > Squamata > Viperidae > Azemiops > Azemiops feae. The sequence continues at coordinate 50,248 of JALGBA010004073.1, forward strand.
AGTATCACCAGTCTCAGTCAAAGTGGAACAAAGTTTCCTCTAGTTTTCTGGTCTTTATATGTAGCCTTTATAATCCAGTCCTAATGGCAATATTTTATAATGATCCTTTGTGTCAGATATCCTAAAAATTGTCAGTCCGGCAAGGTTGTAATCCACAATGTTCAAAGTGTTCAAAATGTTCAACCTCCCTGAAAACAGCTCAAAATTCTCTCCCAGCCAGACGTATTCAAAAGTCAAATTTTTCTTTCTCTCCCACTAGCTCTTGAGATTAAAAGTCCAAGCTCAGTAGGTGTTTATAGTCCAAGAAGGTCAGGATGATACGTATGCCAAAATATTTTCCTTTATTGCCAGCTGTTCTCCCTTGAGCTAAAAGTCACCAAGCAGCCAGGGAGGTAGTTATAGTGCTGTATTCAAATCCACCTGTCAGAACTGCATACTGCGACATCACTTGCATCAGCTTGGATGATGAATTGTTCCTCAGGATCAGGATGTTTAAAGATTGGTTCTGCGGTGAGCAGTCTTTTTAATTGTTCAAATGCTGCCTGGCATTCCATGGTCCATTGAATGGTTGACAAGGTTGGGTTCCCCCCCCCTTTTTTTCTGGTTTTCAATAGCTCAGTAATTGGCATAGCTATTTTCGCAAAGGAGGGGATGAACTGCCGGTAAGTTTGCGAACCCTAAAAAACTTTGAAGCTGCTTACGGGTCCGTGGAGGCTGCCATTCTAGCATCGCATTGTCCTTGGCAGGGTCCATTTCTACTTCCTCGCTAGAGATTTGGTATCCCAGGTAGTCGAGGCGTGTATGATGGAATTTGCATTTAGAAAGCTTAGCATAGAGTTTAGCATGTAGCACCTTTTTGAGCACTTCGCGAACTAACTTAATGTGCTCCTCCATAGTGTCAGTGTAGATGAGGATATTGTCAAGGTAAACCAAAACTCCCTTATACAGGTGGTCATATAGCACTTGGTTAATCAACTGCACGAACACTGCAGGAGCCCCTTGAGAGGCAAAAAGGCATCACCTTGAACTGGAAACTTCCCAAGGGGCAATTGAAGGCTGTCTTCCATTCATCCCCCTCATTAATTCTCACCTGGTAATATGCCTCCCTTAAGTCTAGCTTCGTGAAGATCTTCCCCTTAGCTAGGTGGGCTAGCATGTCTTTCATCAGAGGAAGGGGGTACATGTTTTCTACGCTGACAGCATTTAACCCTTTAAAGTCCACAGACACTCTCAAAGACCCATCTTTCTTTTCTTTGAATAACACTGGGGTGGCCAAGTGCAACTTAGAAGGCTGGATAAACCCTCTGGCCAGGTTCTTGTTGATGTATTCTGTCAATTCATTCATCTCCCTGGGTGTCATAGAGTACATCTTGGGCATGGGGAGTTTGGCACCTGGTAACATCTTGATTGCGCAGTCGGTGGCTTGATGAGGTGGAAGTGTGTCACATTCCTTTTCACTAAAGGCTCCCGCCAAATCACAATATTCACTGGGAATAAGTCGGATCCCCGGTATTTTCTCTAAGGAGGTTTTTAACATCTCAAGAGGTTCCCCCTGGGTCCCAACTGTAGCAGCTCCCTTTATCTTACTGGTCTCGGTAGGTAGAAGGGGTCCCGTTGCTAACCTCAAAGTTCTCCCACCAAATAGTGGGATGCCACCTATCGAGCCAAGCCAAGCCTAGAATCACAGTGTCATTTTTGGGATCACGACAAAATGCTGTCCCACTCCCAATGCTGTCTCATTTCTAAGCACACTGGCTCTGTCAGGTGTGTCTCAGGGGAACATCCGATAAGAGACCCATCTGCCTGTTCAAATTTCATGGCCAGGGGCAACAGCTTGGCATGAATCCCCAGCTTAAGTGGGGAGGTTGATTAGGCAGCTGGTGCAACCAAAATCTATTAGAACGTTTAAGTCTGCTTGGGCCCATTTTTGGCACTATAATCTTGGTGGGAATAGCAAAGGACGGCATGGCTCAACTTGGCCTTCCCTACAGTCCTTCATCCGCAGCACCTAAGAAGGGGAAGGGATCAACTCAGTGGAACAACTCCATGGAGTGGAAGTACCAGATGGCAGTCCACAGCCCCTCTGTTCAGTTTCTTCTTAAAAATCTCTAGTGTTCAGAACACACAACTTCTGGATGCAAGCAATTCCACTGATAGTTTTCACTGTCAAGAAATTTCTTAGTTGGATCTCTCCTTAAGTTTCCATTCATTACTTCTGGTCCTGCCCTCAGGTGCTTTGGAGAATAATAGGTTAACCTCCTCTTCTCTATGCAGCCCCTCAGATGTGCACTGAAGATGTTAGCTACTTTGGTAATGAACATCTCCAAGAAAACAACCCAGCTCAGAGAACACCAAGGACTTCGTAGTTCAACCCTGAGCTACATTCTCTTCTATCCATGAATTCTTCTGCTTGGTGTCCCACGATACTCCCCATATTCTTATTTCTTTTGTTACCGGCCCTTTTTACTTTCTTCCGCGACTAGTCTCTGCATAGAATGTTTTGTATTTTGTGTAACCATCCTAACACGTTTTCCCGGATTCTCACGCGTTTCACGCACTACCGGTATGTGAACGCAAATGACCACATGCGAGCGCAGTACAATTTCCATCAGGTCACTACGCCCGTCTCAAGAGGATTTATTTATTTAATCCCTTCCCATAAAAGGCCGATTAAAAGCAATCGCCCAATCGACAGAAACGGCCTAGCCCAGGGACCATAAGCAACAGCAACAGCCTAGGCCCGAGGAAAAAGCCGTGTTGGCGCGGGCGTATTCTCTCCCGAGGACCGCCTCCTGGGAGTTGTAGTTCTCAATCCCTCTTCCCCAATGTAGGTAGACAAGCAGAAAGACTCGATATTCCATCACGCCAAAGGACGGACGGGACGGGGAAAAGCGCAAGAGGCGGAGCTTGGCGAGTATAGGGCGCGAGCATCCGAAGCAGAGGGCGAGCCAATATATGGACGCGGGTACCCTGGGAGATGTAGTACTCTCGGGGAAGACGCTCATGGAAGCCCGTGGATTCTGGCTCAAGAAGAACTACACCTCCCATCGGACGTAACAAACTTGCTTTTGTCCTGATGCGCGCGCAGAGCATCCGGGCCTACTGCAGCTGTAGAGGTGGATCGTGAGGCGACGAAAGGCAGACGAGAGCGGGCCGCGCCTCGGCGGTGAGTGGGAGGCCGCGGGCTCTTCTTCCTCATACCCCTAATCTTGGACTTCCCGAAGTGCGCGGGGACCGGGATTTGGAGTGGCCTTCCGCTGCGCGGCTGGAGGGCGTCAGGGAAGGCCTGGAGCATGGGGGAGGGGCGCCCGGGGAGCTCGTAGACCTTTCCTCCCCCCCCCCCCCCCGCCAGCGCAGGCCTTTCGTCGGCCCGGCGCCTCTCCTCCTCCCCCCCCGCGGGCGGAGAAGATACTCGGACTGTGGCGCTGCCGGGCGCGGACTCGCCAGGCCTGGTCGGTCGGTGGGAGGGCCTCCCGCGGACGGGCGGGCGAGGAAAGGAACTGGCAGCGCGAGTGCAACGTTTCCCGGCTGCGCGCGCGGCCCAAGCCGAGGGCCTCCCGCGTTTGTTCGGAGGGCGTCAGCTAAAATTCGGTTGGCAGCGCCAAAACCGGGCGGACGGTGACTGCAGCCGAGCTCCTTTGGCTCCAGCCGGCGTGGCCTTCCTTGTGCTGGGCATCCTAGCCTCGTAACGCGGCTCCTGTGGTCGCCCGCTGGTTAGCGCGGCCCCCACTCTGGGCGGGCGCAGCGGCCCCGGAATGCCGCAGCTCGCCGCCTTTCGGTAGTCCCGCCCGGGCGGGGAAGAGACGGGCGCCCGTTTGGTCAGCCCGGCTCGTCTGTTGCGGGAGGCTGAGGAGAGCGGTTTTATGGCATTTATTATTTATTTCACAGTAATTTAATGATGGTGAGAAGTTTCCTCTAGGAAATGGGATTCATCTAGTTAAGGTCCTCTGTGGGCTGGTGAGATACTCGGAGTGCATGGCGGAACACAGTTTGGCATATTTTGAAATCTGGCCCGGGAAAGGCTTGCAGGCTGGCCGGCCGGCCGGCCTAACTCTCGCCTGCCTTCTGGCGGCCCTCGGACTCGGGGGCATCTGCCTGGAGTGGCGTGGCTGCCACGGGGGTTGCTCGTTTTCAAAATGGCTACCAAGTGGGTTTCCTCGGTCTCGACACAAAGAAGCCTGGGGGGCAGCCACGGGGCTGACAGGCGTCCGAACCAACGTCCGGGCACACGGCTGCCATTTCCGTGGAATAATCGGGCATCGGCCCTGATCGTGGGCTCTGCTGGCCTGGTTCAAGGGTGTCTGGTTGGCTGTGGGTTTTCTTGTCTGCTGCAATGCTTAGAGCCCTGAACATTTGAGAGATTAGTGAAATGGGTAGTTACATGAAATGAGCTTGTCCAATGTGTTTTGCATTTATTTTTGTATGGAATCTTTGTATTTTTGTATGTTTACATTCCTGATTTCAAGAAATTCAGTTATAATGGTTTTAATTTTTTATGTTTTTGTATATATTTTCTGGATTATTTAACATCAATTTTACATTTGTACTGTTTAGAGCCTAACACAAAATTTAGCCTATAAAGCAACATAAGTGATTTTTAAAAAATGTGCATTTCTCTGCATAGCTTATTTCTAAAAGTGATATTTTAGCCATTTTCCTTAAAAATATAAACCATGAAAGGATAGGGAAGAACAGTAATTCTATGGCAGAGTACATTCGTCAGGAGTTCTGAGCTTCAGCTACTGGTTTCACTCACTGTAGTCCAACTGGCTGTAGTCCAACTGGCTGATACTAGGCTGGTCCAACTGTTTGAATATCTCTGAAAAATTATGCATGCATTAGCACATATGAACAGATTTTTTTAATTGTTTACTACATAGCTTTTTGCACATGTTCCCAAATACAAAAAAAACCCCATTTAACTCATAATTCTGACTTTAAAAAGTATGTTTAAAAGCATTCACAAACCCATTCAAAGCAGGGCAATATGTCATTTTAACTGCATTATGCTTTGCAGCAGACCTCAAATCTCCAGGTTTCATCAGTAAGGCAAAACTCTGTTGCTCCTTACGTTAGGTCAAGTGCATAGAAGACCCAAATTATACCTCAACCAAATGTAGACTAATTGAATTACTTAAGGAAAAGGTATAAGGTCTAGAGGAAAAAGCAAAGGTTTTAGAGATGAGTCTAGCCACTCTGAGATTCAAACACAAAATGAGAAACCCAACTAAAGGAAAAACTGTAACCAAAGGAACAATTAACTACCAGAGAAAATGAGCGTTTAGAGATGTGATTTCAATCTTCAAAAAGGGAAAAAAGTGGATCTAGGAAACTACAGAAATCAGCCTGACATCAATATCTGGGAAAATCCTGGAAAAAATAAGATGTGAACATCTAGAAACAAGCAAAGCTGTTAATATAAATCAATATGGGTTTGTCAAAAACAGATCATGCAGACAAACCTTATTACATTCTTTGACAAAGTGACTAAATTGGTGGATCAGGAAAATACTGTAGGCATAATTTACTTAGACTCCAGTAAAGCATTTGACAAAGTAGACCTATTTCTTGGTAAGATAGAAAAGTGTGGGATAAACAGAATCACCATCAGATGGATTCATAAGTGGCTGACCAATCACATTCAACGTGTAGTCCTCATGGCACTACATCTAAATGAAAGGAAGAATGCAGTGGGATACCTCAAGGTTCTGTCTTAGAACTCATCAGATTTGCAGATGACACCAAGCTGGGGGGAAATAAATACTTTACAAGATAACACTCAAGATAGAGAAGGATCTTGACAGACTTTGAACACTGGGGTCTATCCAACAAAATGCAGTTCAGTGGTGCGAAAAATAACAAAAACCAAATGCACAGGCTTAGAACAGGAGGTACCTGGCTCAACATTAATAACTGTGAGAGGGATCTAGGTGGACAATCACTTAAGTATGAGCTATCAGTGTGCTGCAGCTGCCAAAAAGCCAGTGCAGTCCTATGTTGCATCAATAGAGGGATAGAATCAAGATTACATGAAGTACCACTACAGAGTTTTGGTAAAAATCACACTTAGAATATTAAGTCCAGTTTTGGTCACCATGATGCAAAAAAGATGTTGAGATTATAAATAGTGCAGAAAAGAGCAACAAAGATGCTGGGCTAAACCATATGTGTATGGTTACGGGAACTTGGTATGTCTAGACTCTAGTCTAACAAACGGACTAGGAATGACATGATAGCCGTCTTCCAGTATTTGAGGGAAGAGAGGTCAACCTATTCTCCAAAGCACCTTAGGGCAGGGCAAGAAGTAATGAATGGAAGATTATCAAAGAGAGATCCAACCTAGAATTAAAGAGGAATTTCCTGAAAGTGAAAACAATCAGTGGAATGGCTTCCCTCCAGACTTTGTGGGTGCTGCACAACTGGAGGCTTTCAAGAAGAGGTTGGACAATCTTTTGTCTGGAATGCTATAGGGTCTCCTGCTGGAGCAGAGGTTGGACTAGAAGACTCTGTTATTCTAAGTTTTAAATTCACACGAGATAAACTTAACAGGTCAGAAAACATTGAATGAATGAATGGGTCTTTCAGAAATTTAGACTGGAAATTTGAAATTGACTAATATATTTTTAATCCAGGGAAATAGTTTTATGAAGTTATAACTAGAGAGTGTATATGGTGTGTGTGACAGTAGATTTTTTAATGGAGATTTGGGTCCATGTCACAAACTGGGTGGCGAGTCATGAGATAGGAAAGTAGTGATTTAGTGCACAGGAGTTTTACATTTTATGCAGTTTTACAACATTTGAGTAATTTATATGGAACACACACAAAAACAAAAAAACTCCACTTGCATTGAGCATAAGCACGGAATGCAGGTAGTTCTTGTTTAATGACTGTTCAAAGTTACAAAAGTCCTGAAAAAAGTGACTTATGGCCACTTTTTACACTTATGACCTTTGCAGCATCCTCATGGTCATGTGATCAAAATTCAGGCGCTTGGCAACTGGCATGTATTTATAAGATGGATAGAAATAGAATAGTAATGATATGCAAAATGTTACATGCAGGAACTATTTTGTGCACAGAATAGCGGTTGGGTTCATATCTAGGCTGAAACTAGATTCTGGGCAGAAAGGTTGGCGGGCAGAGCAGAAAAGAGCCAAGGATATTAAGAGAAGATAAGAAAAAGGAAAGTGGATGGAGTTGAGAGCAGGTGGTCTGGTTGGATGTGCTACTCTTGAAGCCAATGGTGAACAAGGAGTGACAGCAGAGAGAAGGTGGGGCAAGGAAGGTATTGGGAAGTTGGTGGGCCAGTTGGATATGCTGCACTTGAAGACAAATTTGCTGTAGCTTGAATTTTGAGCTTCAAGCACAGCATATCCAAAGGGTTATTTTTCCTCATTCTTCCTAGTCCATATTTTATTTCCAACTAATTATATTGTATTGCGAATTTTTCACACCTAATTCAGTTTTTTCTGATCAGTTGAGTAATTTATATAATTTCTTTTGCCATGGAAATCATTCTCAAAATTCTTCATTTGTCATAACTTGGATTCAAATTTTGTTTGATTTCCAGCTTTGGGCTATAAATTATTTTGCTTCTTGCTGTTGTGTATGATACTTTTTATGAAGTTGGAGGGTAAATGTTCTGATCCTGCCAATTGGTTAGTATTATCTCTAAAACGGGTGTCAAACTCGCAACGTCACGTGACATGTCGCGACGTATTGCAACTTTTTCTCCATTGCCAGCAATGGGGTGGGTGCGGTTTTGGCATGGCGCAACTGGCCCGCAGGCTGGCAGTTTGATACTCCTGCTCTTAAATATATCAAAACTATCTATTAGATTAACTTGGCGCTGATAGTAACTTAAGCTGCAAAGACAGGTGGCTTTTTTTGGGTTTTCTGCATTCTGGCTGTTTTTATTATTTGATGGAACTACAGTTGTTTAGATGTGAGCATGGTCCTGCCCTCAGTGTTTGATATTCAGTAGTTATGTGAAACTGGAAGCTCTATATATCTTGAAACCAATACCCAACTATCTGTGACAAATTCATGAAGATTTGATCCCCTTTTAAAGTTATATAATATAGCCATCATTATGTCTTGCAGTAGTAACTCCATTCTAATTATGTACTTTGTAAAATGTTTTTTGATCTCAGTTTTGAATCCTACTTGTTTCAATAGGTAAGCCTAAGATTCTATTATATCAGCGGTACAATTTCTCTGCTTTTTGTAAATTTCTCTCAGCCTCTTCAACCTTCTGTCTTCTTGAGCTAATGGGCTACAAATTTTGTCTAGACCAGACAGTATGATAGATTAACTAGTTAATAGGCAGGACATGATGGGAATCATAATCCAATATGTTTCACTGGCTCCAGTGAGTTTTATTAGTGACAAGATTCTAAGAGCAGAATGCCAAGAATGTAAATGTGTAATGGCTGTCAAAGGAAGGCTGAAACTTATGAAAGGGAAGCATTAGCAATGCTATGAAATTAAAGGAGCTATAAATTCTGTATTAGTCTTGTTCAGTGACTGTCAGCAGTTTGTCATTGTTTCCATTTCTGAATTAGATTTCACATTGTTTAGAAAAGAAGGCTATGTGGTCAGTTGGGCATTATGATGTAAGTTTTACTTAGTTAAAATTTCCTGGTAGCAAATTAATTGCATTGCACTCATGTCAGAAGCATCAAGGCGCACTTCCAGGTTGAAAGGATTAGCCGGTGACATCACCTTGCCTTGGGGTCTCCTTTCATGTTCCTGGCAAGAACTGGAGTGAAGGATGGGAGCTCACCCCGCCCCAGGGCAGCACTCCGGTCTCAAACGTGGGCTTGCTGCAGCTTCCTAACCATGTTCTAACCACATGAGCCACCATACTCCTAACAACTTAATATCATACCTTTTTATTCTCATGCAACTAACACTGAAGTCTTCCCTATATTTCACAAGTGAATTTAAGCACATATCCATCCATTTCTTAAGCATACAACCATATAATAGTTTTATGATGCTGCTAGAAATTATTTATTGATTACACATGTAAAAATGTCCTGTGCTTTCTTTTCTCTATTATGTCTGAATTCTGAAATGGGCAGCTATATTCCATAAAGGAATTATAAGATGGAAGTTTTGTGAGTTGCTCAGAACCAAGGAATCTCTCTGAAGAAAAACTGGATCACATTCTGTGTGGTAGTTAGATTCTACAAGCAATCCTCGGCTTACAATAATTTGTTTAATGACTATTCAAAGTTAGAATGGCACTAAAAAAAGTGACTTATAACCAGGTTTCACACTTATGACCGTTGCAGCATCCCCACAGTCATATGATCAAACTTTGGGTGCTTGGCCACCGGGATGTATTTATGATGATTGCAGCATCCCAGGTAATGTGATCACCATTTGTAACCTCCTCAGTTGACTTCCAGCAAGTAAAGTTAATGGAAGCCAGATTCGCTTAATGACCTCATGGTTCACTTAGTGGATTTGCTTAAAAACCATGGCAAAAGTTGTAAAATGGGGCATAACTCATTTAACAACTCTCTTGCTTAACAATGGAACTTTTGGGCTCAATAATACTACCTGTGTTGTATTATTTTTATACAGTATAATGTTTTTTGGCTTGCTGACAACTGTTAAAATGAAGGAGATTTGTTCCTCTCGAGCTAAGTGAATTTCTGCATGGAGTTAATTGATGTAAGAAAGAGCTGCTATTTAAGATAATCAGAATGGAAATAACTGCAGCAGATTCATTGGGCAGAAAGATTTCCATTTGGAAGAAGGTAGAACAGGTGTAGGTTATTTGAGCTTGCTGCAGTGCTCTGTCTTATCTGAAGCTTCTGAATCACAAGCAAGCAGAATTATGCTTTTAATTTATTTAAAATGAGTAATTTTCAGCATTTGTAAGAGTCTTGATTCCAGTCCAAGGAAACTTTGATCTGAATATTACAGGGTTATAATGTCAATTTTAACAGTTTGCAGCTATATAAGTTTTGTTTTAAATTTTATGCAGATACTTCTCTTTCTCAAACATTTTAATTTATAAATCAATATAGTTTCAAATTGACTGCTTTAAAATGATGACTAACAGTTTCATTATTGATGTAACAGGAAGAAGGATTGTTTTTTGTTGTTGACCTGATATTCCAGTTTTAGACGTTTTGGTCCACTGTGGTTCTGCATATGCCACTATTGAGTTTTTGCATCTTAAAAAATGGAATTAAAGAAGGTTACCTTTAAAAATAAAAATGATGAATCTGCAGAGCATTGTTTATTTATGTTATCATAAAGTGACTTGTGTAGACTTAAAACCGATATGTCCAGTTGGGGACAGTTGTGAGGAAAAGAATGTTCTTTTCCTTTTGCTGTCAACTACAGCAGTTTTATTAAAATACAATTCTTTGGTTGAAGTGTAACGGGAAACTTTGACCTAATGCAAGCCATGACATTTGTGCTAAACCCTCTATTAAAGGCAAAGAGGGATTGGGCAAGAGAGAAACACCCAACCACATCTTTAGTGACATTTGTGAAACTTTGGGCTGTTGGAAGAAACTATTGTGGTAGAAAGGCAATGAAGGGAAGTAAGGGACTACTAAAGTTGAGGATTGTTGAAACTTTAAGGTTTAAAGCTTAAAAGAGCAATAGTAATTTTTCAACTTTGTGGGCAGTCCACTTTTCTTTTAAATAAATACTTTTTAGACTAAGCATATATAGATTTTTGTGCAACAGCTTTTCCTTTTCGTACAAGAGATTGGTGCTGTCTTGCTCCTCACCCAAGGATAAACTCCTGGATCTAAATTCATTTGGATCTCATGCTAAGAAGGTGAAGAAATTTGCATGGATAACTTGTCTACTCATGGAAAAGTTTGTCCTTGCCAACAATTTGTAACTATATAAAGTAATTTTAATGTGTATTAATACTGTGATCATTTAAAAATTCATTTCAATTTCCTTTTTCTTTGATGAGCTATGATACTTTCTAGGAAGATTTTTAAAATACTGCAGGTCTGTCTTCTGCCTCATGCCTGATTAGGAGTGATTTTAAGGTGTACAGGTCTGGGGGGGGGAAAGTAAAAAATTCAGTCATCAGTTGATTGAATCACTGTCGACTGCATGTTGTGAAGCAGGCTGCATGTTATCTTAGCTCATTGTTGACAGGATGAGAAGATAAATGGTCCCCTTTCAGATGTGAGATAATTAAAATATTCCTTAAGGATGAGATGAACAGGTGGTGACTTTGTTTTCAAAAGCCCAAGCAGGCTACTGCACTGAGGAGGAGTGGTTGGCTTTTTGCCCATTTTGCTGGAGAGGCCCTTTGGGCTTCACTGTGCTGAACAAAAGGTGTTTTATTTCTGATTAGGGGTAAAAACAACATAAAAATCAACTTTGTCTGTAGGTTTGATTTGCAACAATGGCAATTGGAAGGCAAAGCAGATTGTTTCTATTGGCAGAATTCCAAGCCTGGTCTAGAAATTCGGTGTCTGCTTGTTAAAAAACAAGCAGTTTCACACTATGAAACTACTTGTGTTATAAAGTAATAATTGATATTACTAATATTAAAATTATAGAAAATTTACATGGTACGTCTAATTTGCATTATAAAAATTCAAAACTGTAGCCATTGTGTATTCAAAAAGTAAAGTTTGCTGTTGGCACTTAATATATATAATATAGCTGGATTAGCTTAGATCACAAGATTGACAGTTAATGTGCTTTACGGGCAACTGGCCTGCATTTAAATCATGATGCCGATTGACATTTTTTCCTGGAAAGTTTGCATAACAGCTTCAGCAAAAGTCCTCAAATTGGATGTGGTCACATGATGACTGCCTAACAATTGGTGTGACCTACATCCGTAATTCTGGGCTCAATTATGATCATAAGTCAAAGACTTTTTATATGTAGAATGGAGTAAATGGGGTACAGTATATACTTCAATTTTTATTTCCTGTTCTGTTATGTCAAGATACAAAAGGCGAGTGGGATAATTCACTTCTCAGGTTGCAATGTGAATCTTCCAATGTAGGCCAGTTGGCTAAATGTTTTATATCAGCAGTCCCCAACCTTTCAGGCTTGGTGGAGGGAGCAATGGGGGGGGGGAGGAGATGGTTTCTCGCCCACCACTTTCACGGCCCAGTTCCCAATGGACTGCAGCCCAGCACTGGGCCAGCGATGGGGGTTGGGGACCCTTGTTTTATACATGCCATTCAAGTTCCTGATAGTACTCTGTGCTCACATGAGGCACAGATGAACAATTCCTTTTAAGTGAACTCAGTGTTCGAGCTAGATAGATTTGTGCCTGAAACCATCTTTCAAGCTATTTCTTTATATTCCTTAAAATATAACATTTACTATGTGTGCAGTTGGAAATAAGCAGTTACCCTTATTTTGCAGAATTGTTTGCTCTTTCAAGTGGAAGAAGACGTGCCAATTGACCTTTGATTTCTGTTCAGCCAGAGTTAATTTCAAGGCAAGGTAAGTTTTCCAACAACTTGTCATTGTTAATACTGAAGAGGCTTTGAATGTTGCATACTTTTCATGCAAAATGGTTAAAAACATGTTTTAAAAGCTCATTGTTTTTCTGTATATACAGTAGTTCTTGGCTCAGTGACCGTTCAAAATGACTGCTGAAAATAATGGACTTATGATCCATGTCCAAAATTAAGGCTGTTGCAGTGCCCCAGTAGTCATGTGCTCAAAATTCGGGCATATGGCAGCCTGCCTGCACTTACGATTGCAGGGGTGCTGCAATTCCCCCCACCTCGCCTCTCCCTTCCATGCTATTTTGGCCATCCTGCACTGTGGCATTTGGTGGTAGCTCTGGGACTGGTGCTGAAATAGAGTCCTGGGACTTTCAGCAGTCCCAGCCAGCTACCACTGCCCTTCGGCCTTTATTTCAGCCCCAGCACTGTCACTGCTACTGAGAAATACAAGCCAGCTACACCGGTACCATTCTCCAAAGCTGCAGTTGCCCTTGCTGCCCTGTGCTTCACAGGTTTTGTTGTGCCTCACTAACCTTCGCCATCCCAAATCATTTTCCTGTTGTCTATTTTTTCTAATAATCAAATCCATAGATCGAAATTTCATTTGTTTTTCTCTTTCACACATAAAGTCCGAAAGGGGGTTCCAATCAGCATTAGAATTAATCAGTGTCTTTAATCAGAGCTGTCAATTTCACCATCTCGGCCAGCTCCATCAACCTCACCATCCATTCTTCTATTGTGGGAAAGGTCAGATCCTTCCATCACTGTACATATAAATGCCTCACTGCTGTTATATAGAAACAAAGTTCCATGAGTTTTTTTGCAACTGTTTTAAAAAGTTCATCAGGAGGAGTATCTTTCGTTTCAGTTGTATATTGGTCTTCAAGAGCTTCTGAATTAATGTATTTGAATCCAATTTTTTCAGCTTTTTTGCATCCAGCATGATAAAAAATTCCCTCTTGTTCACATTTCCGACATATATTTGAAGTACCTTTATATACTTTAGACACTTTTTTCAGTAACAAATACTACAGCATTTTATGAAAATTCTGTTTAAGATTATAACACAGTGTGAATTTCAGTCCTTTCATCCACATATTCTCCCATTGTTCCCTTTGAATATCACAACCAAAATTTTTAGCCCATTTTATTATACATTCTTTCACATTCATCTTCTGTATCAAATTTTACTAAAAGTTTATACATGTATGAATTGGGGTGCAGTGCAGTGCAAAGATGCAGTCACCCAACTTGCTCAGCAGTGCTTATGACTGCAGGGATGCTCCAATTCATTCCACCTATCTCTCTGCCCCACCCCTAGCTGTGCCCTTTTGGCTGCCCTGTTCAGTAGCAGTAGGCTGCAGCACCATGGCTGGAGCTGAAAGGTTAACACTTCACAAGATAGGCTCAAGATTCAGAAGGATCTTGATAGACTTGAACAACCAAATGCAATTCGGTGAGGAGAAAAGTAAGGTTTTACACTTAGCCAAGAAAAACCAAATGCACGTATAGAATAGGTGGTACCTGGCTCAAGAACAGTAACTGTGAAAGGCATCTAGGAGTCCTAGTGGACAACCACTTAAGTATGAGCCAGCAGTCTTAGTACAGTACCAGTACAATACAATACAATACAATATACAATACAATACAATCTTAGGCTGCATCAACAGAGGGGTAGCTTCAAGATTACATGAAGTGATAATACCACTTTATAATGCTTTGACGAGACCACATTTGGAATAGTGCTTCCAGTTTTGGTCGCTACAATATAAAAAAGATGGTGAGACTCTGGAAAGAGTGCAGAGAAGAGCAACAAAGATGCTGGAGGTTAAAACATATGAAGGAACAGTTGCAGGAACTGGGTATGTCTAGTCTGGTGAAAAGAAGGAATAGGGGCGACATGATAGCAATTTTCTGATATCTAAGGGGCCGCCACAAAGAAGAAAAGGGTCAACCTATTCTCCAAGGCACCTGAAAGCAAGACAAGAAATAATGGATGGAAACTTACCAAAGAGAAAATCAACCTAGAATTAAGGAGAAATTTCCTAACAATGAGAACACTAATCAGTGGAACAGCTTGCCTTCGGAAGTTGTGTGTGCTCTATCACTATTAGGAATCTAGGAAGGAATCCTCCGACTCTGGACATTTTTAAATCCATTGAAAATAAATATACCTGAACGGTCTTTCGTTTTTTCAGTCCTGCTGCTTTATGTTTCATTCAGAAATGTGATTTGGAAGAAGGTGTGTGCGATTTAGGAAATGAGGCTTCCAGAGTACCACAAGAATGGGGTTCCTGCTGTTTTCCAAGCCTTGGGGCATAACACATACCCCTGCCCTGCTCCTTACCTGGGACTCTGCTTAACAACCTGTGATTCTCACTTAATCATGGCAACTGGGAGTGCTGGGATTGTCACAAGAGAATCAGTGACATGACAGTTCACTTAATGGCCACTTCATTCAATGACTGAGATTCCAGTCCCAATTGTCATAAATTAAGAACTACCTGTAGATATATGTACAGATTAATTTATTGTATCTGCTTATAGCTGTAATAAACTGATTTGATTTGAAAACTCACTAGGATCCTCAGTGTAGTTATAACACAATTTCACTTTTAAAAAGGTATATTAAAATGCCTTCCTAATAGGCTGTAATAGTAATTCTTCTTAATTCTGTCATTTTGAGTTTTGTTTTCCAAGAGGTAAAGCTTTAATAATTGAGAGTTTGAACTCTGTCAGGACTGTTATTGCAGTATTCACTAAAATACTTTTAATTCATTTGTAGTGGTTTACATAGGACCCAACTTGGCATAAAGGTTAAGACACCAGAATAGAAATCAGAAAACTGAATTCTAGTCCCGCCCTAGCATAAAGACCTTGGGTGACCTTGGGCATTACAAGCCATGCAATTGCAAACCATTTCTAAAATCTTCCCAAGAAAATTCAAGGCAGTTGCCAGGAGTCAAGACTGACTCGAAGGTACCAAAAAAGAAAGTTTACAGAAGGTAAACTCATCCTGACAAATTATTTAGGAATTTAACAAAGATACTGGTACTTGAAACCAGTATCCTGTGACCAGCTGCTTCAAGACAGCTTAAGTTGAAGAGGCATTAAGGTTACAACTTAGAGGCCCCCTGTCATTATCAACTTAACTCAAATGTGTTTTTTTCCTGGAACTCCTTTCTCCAAAAGGAGAAAAGCCAGAAAGCATCCATGAATATCAACTAGCAGTCAGAAGACATGATGAAAAATCTTTAATTTCCCAACACATGGGCAGATTTAATCATAGTTTCAACTGGGAAATTTGACGATCCTAGACCAAGCCAAGTGTTTTTGTTGGAGGATGTTATATAGATTATCTGTTTCCTTTTTCTGCTGTCCAGGGTTGCTGCAGTGTGTGCTCATCTAAATAGAGTTCTTACACAAGAGAAGTAAGAACTAGACGAGCACACACTGGTATGAGATGACTTTTAGCAAAGCCATTTTCCTGTAAATGTAATTCTTCAAAGATATTGCAAGTTGACAAGACACTGTAACCAACATATGAAACCCTGAAATACTTGGATAGATTCCTGGTTTATTTTGGCTACAGAAGAAATCCCTTGTGGCTGCTTGATTGTGATATGTATATAACTTGATTTGCTACCACCAATTTTCTTCAGAGTCAACATCTCTTCCTGAGCTCCAGTTCTTTGTTAAGTGTGGAAGAACAGGTTACAGTTTGTAATAAGGATTTGGGGAACGGACAAATATAATTAGTTGCTAGACATGAAAAAATAATGGGCTTGACACTTTGTTAAGGGAATTCTTAAAGCTTGTGTGATCCTACTGTTGTCCTTTTCCATTTTCAGAAATTATTCAGTAAACACATTTCCCTTATTACAGAGGGACAGCCATTGATGTTGATTAAATTTTCTCTGTTGACAGATTAAAGCGAAAGGATTTATAAGAGATGTCAAAAACAAATAAATCAAAATCAGGGTCCCGTTCTTCTCGTTCAAGATCTGGGTCTAGGTCTCGGTCTCGGTCTTTCTCAAAGTCTCGGTCTCGGTCTAGATCAGTTTCACGATCAAGGAAACGAAGGCTCAGGTCAGTATTTTGGGGTTGTCTCTGGGGTTGTCAGATTTTTACCAACAAATGCTTCACCTTTAGATCCTCATATGAAAAGAATGTCTACTGTATTACAACTGCATGTCAGAAGTTGTATTTCAATAATTCTATCAAAATGATTCTTGATCATTCATGAAAAGAAAGCTTCATTAAAACCTGTACTTTCCATGTTGGGAAAGGATTCTTTTGGGAGGTAGTTTTTGGCCACTGGCAAGTATTTGCTTTTCTTGTTCATTTGTTGTTGAGGAATGCTATAAATTATAAGAAAACATTTCCTGTTCTGTAAATTGACAGATAAAATGAGGTTGGGTTTT
Source organism: Azemiops feae (assembly GCA_023970755.1). Taxonomy (NCBI): domain Eukaryota; kingdom Metazoa; phylum Chordata; class Lepidosauria; order Squamata; family Viperidae; genus Azemiops; species Azemiops feae. The sequence continues at coordinate 67,145 of JALGBA010004073.1, forward strand.
ATGGTCAGGCCCTTTCTCCTGTTCAAGAGCAAAGAGTAGCTGCAGTATATGCAAATGTCTTAACTGATTTCCCTTCAAAATCTTCACGTTTTTACTTTTTAAGACCCTGCAAGTAGAAAAGAGTTTAATACAGATAGAAAGCCAGTGATTTCAATTTCCTGATCTGAATATTGTGGTGTTGCTGGTAACTAAATTCCAAAAAGCAAGAGATAATTTTTTATGTGCTTTTCTGATTCCATATTGAAGCTTGGACTCTTATATAAAAAGGATAGTTGTTCAGATAATCCCAGATAGCTGCTTAGGGACATGCCTTGCCTGTTTATGTGGTTGCTCTGCTTTTCAGAAACTACTTAGTCTCCAAACAGATTTCTTTTTCTTGACTTCCTGTTATATTTAATTAAATGTTTAAATAATTGAAAATATTCTGTGTTTTGTTAGGCTACAGACACAAGTAATTGTTAATAATTAGAAACACGTGGGAAAGGCAACTGTTTCATGCAGTGAAACTGAAGGGCTTTCCTTCCAGAGGGCAAAATCACTAGGAAATCTGTCTAAGGCTGGGAATATGCAGCAATATTCAGAAAAGCAAATGGAAACAGATTCTGTGTGCAAAATGTCTCTGGAAGTGAAAACCTGTTGGAGAAATTTTTGTTTTGTGAATTATTTGATTAAAGAAGCAAAATGGAAAAAGCTGGCATGTACAAATCATTTGGGAGAAATTTAGCAATCTCTCAGAGGTAGGATTCATTTCTTCAGGATAGTGGCTGCGGATCATAATCCTTTGGCAGAGGAAAAAGCTGTAGCAGCTGTTTGCTTTCAGTGACTCGGTTGGGAAAATTGGCTGGATTGTATTTGTATCTCTCTCTGGAGAGTTTATATTTTCTTCAACTTGACAGTCTGTTTAGTTCGTGGTATGAGTCAGTCATTTGCCTCTCTTTTCATTTCCCCTAACTTTGTGGAGTGACCTGAGCCAATGTGGTTTTAAATCTTATTGTTGATTATTTAGATCAAACAAAACCCTCTTTACTGTTGTACAACTTGGGGGCTGCATTCCATGTTACTGTGTCTTTTAAAATGATTTTTTGTGAACAGCCTCCAGGCAACTGGTCCTCAATAATTGTTAACCTAACCGCTTGGGGACCGGCTCTTGTGTGGGCTGATTAGTTCTTTTAGAACTACCGTTAATTGGCTTGCTTTCACTGCGTGCACGAGGCTGTGTGCCTGTTTCTTCTTTCTTATGTTCCTGGAACTGTTTGCGAATGAGACAGTATCCCAGGTAAGTTGGTCTCTTTCTTATTTTTATCAGGGAGGAAAGTGTTGCTAGATAGCAGTGACTTTTTATGTTGACCTACATCCTTGTAGCAATACTGTAAGGTATGTTAGGCTGAGTATGTATGTTCCAAAGTCAGGATCTGGGTTTTCCTAATCATAGTCTTGGCCTTTGACTTTCTAAGGTGATATTTATTACCTACAATTTTTTTTTTAGCAAAATCAAACAGACTTGCTGAAAAATTTACACATGTCACAAAATACACCTCCAGTGTTATTTGATTTTTCTATATAATCTAACATAGATATCATTTTCCATAACTGTGGCTTAAAAGACAGAGGCTTTGTTTGGCTTTATAGTAGGTTTCAACTTTTTTTTGCTAGAGTGATATAGTTCAAACTCAGGTCTGTTCATTTTTTATATGTGATTTCTCTGTTTTCAGGTTTTAATTTACAGGTTTCATCCAATCCCTGCCAGGTTTGTTCTCAATAGGAGTTTTAGAAGACTGATAGTCCTTTGAGGTAGGCTAGGTCAGGAAAGAGGCACCACAAAAATTACTGGAATTATCCTATAGGGTGTAATAACAGAATCTTGAAACCCTGACAGAGTTACCCTCTGCCTTCTCAAGAGTGACTCAAGACAGGATTATCTTGAGATTCTTTCCCATCCCTTCCTCTTTCCTAGGGCCACACTCCTTTATATAATTATTCTTGCATTCTTTTTTTGAAGTTATTTCCCTACTCCTAACAAAGATAAATGCATTGTAGTTGATTTTTAGAAGTGATAGCAGTATTCCAGTATTTGAGGGGCTGCTACAAAGAAGAGGGAGTCATGTTATTCACCAAAGCACCAGAGGGCAGGACAAGAAACAATGGTTGGAAACTGATCAAAGAGAGAAGCAATCTGGAATTAAGGAGAAACTTCCTGACAGTGAGGACAATTAACCAGTGGAACTGCTTGCCTCCAGAAGCTGTGAATGCTACAACACTGGAAGTTTTTAAGAAGAGACTAGACAGTCACTTGTCTGAGATAGTATAGGGTCTCCTGCTTGAGGAGGGGGCTGGACTAGAAGACCTCCAAGGTCCCTTCCAGCTCCTATTCTATTTCTATTTCTATTCTCAGTATCCGTGTATCTTAGTAATGTTTTTGTAGGAAAATCAAAGCAACTGCAGTAACCAATTTTTTCTTCTAGCTGGTAAATTCTTAATGTTAGCTTTTTAGTAAAGAGGATTATTTTGAGAAATTCTAGAAAGGGAATCTTTATCCTGTCAAGCAAGAAGGAATAGGTTTTTTGAATTACATTGAAAAGTATTATCTATATTTACCAAATACCTTTTTTCCCCTCAGTTCTAGGTCCCGTTCAAGATCATATTCCCCATCTCATAACAGGGAGAGGAACCATCAACGAATATACCAGAACCGGGATTTTCGAGGTCATAACAGAGGCTATCGGAGACCCTATTACTTCCGTGGAAGGAATAGAGGATTCTACCCGTGGGGCCAATATAATCGAGGTGGTTATGGAAATTACAGGTCTAATTGGCAAAACTATCGCCAAACATACAGCCCTCGAAGGGGGCGTTCACGTTCTCGGTCACCAAAGAGAAGATCTCCCTCTCCAAGATCCCGAAGTCATTCTCGAAACTCTGACAAATCATCATCTGATCGTTCAAGAAGGTCTTCATCATCTCGGTCATCTTCTAATCATAGCAGAGCTGAATCCTCCAAACGTTGGTCGTTAAAGGAAAAGAAGTCTTCTAAGGAGGCTCGAGGGTCCCAAGGTGCTGGGGACAACCAAGGGGATGACTCCAAGGAACAGCCGTTCTCAGGAGGAACTGCCCAGGATGTCAAGTCTTCAGAGGGGTCAAAACCTTGGCAAGATGTGGGAACCTACGGCACCAGCGCAGCCTCAAGGGCCTCTGCCCTGACAGAGTTGAGTCCCAAAGAGCGTAGCCCAGCGCTAAAGAGCCCTCTCCAATCAGTCGTAGTCAGGCGCCGATCGCCCAGGCCAAGCCCACTTCAGAAGCCCAGTCCGACATCTTCCAATCCTTCCCAGCTGGGCTCAGCTCTGCAGAGCGGCAGCTCCTATCAGGCAGGCTCACATCAGTTTGAGCATGGTTTAGCCAGCCTGAGCCCAACCAGGAAGAGCCCAGTATGCAAAAGCCCCACAACAATCAGTTCCATTTATGGGGCATCTCAGAAGGAGGAAATAGGGGCAGCCTTTTCCAAGAGGCAAGTGATCTTAATTCCTGGAATTGATTAATTGTTCCTATTTGGGTTGGAAGCTGGATGCATAATTTAGCTGCTAAAAATAATGTAGGTTAATGGAATGATTGCCTTTCTTCAATGTGGCTATAGAATAAATAAGTTGCTCTTGGATATTTACTGCTTGCATGGAATTGGATCCAGATTAAATTTGCTGTTATATGAAATTTAAATCATAATGAAGAGCACTTTATATTATTTTAATAAGCTGTACCTAAACCAGGTTTAGTTTGGATCTCAATCCATTTCATGAAAAAGTAACTAAATTAAATTAGGAGAAATAAAAGAGGTATTTTGGGAAACTATTCCACATCTTGAATGCATATTTTACTTCGGTAGTTTTAAATACAGGTAACCCTCAACTTAGAACCATTAGTTTAGTGGCTGTTCGAAATTACAATGGCAGTGATTTACAATGGCAGTGATTTACAACAGATCCTCACATTTCTAATGACTGTTGCAGGACCCCCCATATGGTCACGTGATCAAAATTGGTAACTTGGCAACTGGCATGTATCTACCAATTGTTGCAGAGTCCTGGAGTGTGTGTGTGTAGAAGTCATGTGATCATTATTTGGGACCTTATCACTTGGCTTCTGACAAGCAAAGTCAATGGGGGAAAAGCCAGATTTACTTAATAACTGCATGATTTGCAAACAACCATATCAGAAGTTGTGAAATCGGGTAAGACTCACCTAACAACAGAAATTCTGGTCCCAATTGTGGTATAAGTCGAGGGCTACCTATAGTATTAGTCGCATAAATAGCTGGAGGCGTTTTTTGGTTAAAAATTAATTGAAAATCAGTAATATCACATTTCAGATTCAAAGCCTTACTCAAAATTAATATTTACAAATATTTTAAAATAACCTTACATATATTTTAGAAATTGGGAGATAAATCTTCAAGTGGTTAGCGTTCTGATTTTACTGATATTTACAAATTATGTACATACAATATGGTCTGAAAAATGGCTGCCTGAAAAGTTAAATGCAGTTTTGATTTGGGATTGGATTCACTCCAGAATTCACCTTTTCATGCATTTTTCAGGATTCTGAAACAGTCCAGCATGACTGAGTTTCGGTTTCTGTAGTTTCCCTTGTAAAACTGTGATTTTAAATTTACCAATTCCCTGTTTTCTCCACATGAATGGAGGTTTTATTACACTATGCTTAGCAAAAAGCCAGCTTGAAATTGGAATTTGGTCTTTGCCTGAGTGGACTAGCAAATTCTTGAGTTTGGAATGAGTTGGTACAATGGAAATTATGAACAATGGAGCCAAGGAAACCTGAAATCCATGCTTTTTGTGAAACCCAACCTGTGGCATTGTCCAAACTAATTGAAATGGACCAATCACCTGTGCTTTAATGTTAGGTAGGCCTAGTAGAAGAAACTTCAGGTTTGTATTTTCTGTGTGGCCAACTGCCTTGGCGACACTAAAGCTTCTGTTTTAGATGAAATCTTAGTTCATGGCTTTATCCAATACAAATTATGGATTAGAGTGGCTAGTGGAAACCAAATTATAACTTGATGTTTACTACCACTAATCCTAATGAAAGTTAACCACATTTTTTTTCAGACTTTACAAAACAAAGAATGGCTAATTGAAAAGAGAAGCGAAAGCTTCTGAATTTGGGAGCAATGTCAGAGGGAGGGTGCATAATCCCAAGGCTTGCCTAGGTTCAGTGTTATACATTTAACTTAAGGGTTAGAATTCTGAATTTGGGAAACAAAATAAAGATCTAGAAAACATCCCTATATCACCAAAGGGGTATTTATTTTAAATGTAAAAACGTGGATTTTTAGCACAAAAATGCACAAGTTTTAGCCCTTTCTTGGTTGCTGTTATTTTTAGAATTGGACAGATTTTTAACCAGGAATAGAAGGCAGTTCATTAGGATTCTTGTTGAGCTTTCCTGGAGGATTTAAATGCTTAATGTGTATCAGAGTGAAAAAGCTTTGTGCTCCATAGCACAAAGTCCTGAAGAGAAATGGCATAAAACTCTGGGCAACGCAAATTTAGGAAAAATTAACCTGCCCATTTCCCCCTTTCATTATTGAGGATTGAGTGGCAGGGCATAGTTGTCATTTAACTAATTATTGCATGAAGGTATTTTTCTCCTAAACATATAATACAATAGCTTACTTTAAAAAGATTTGATAATAGCAGTAGCACTTAGATGTATATACTGCTCCATAGTGCTTTACAACACTGAGCTGTTCACAAAGCAATGATTTAGAATATAAATTGTGCAATGCAGTTGTGTGGCCATTAATTAGGCCACTGCTGTCCAATGGGGAAATTTTTGTGTTCTTAGCAGGAAAAGCTGATTTTTAGACATTGCTGGAATATTATTAGAGCTCCATTAGGGGTTGCTTTCACAGCTATCATTTATTTGTTGCTATATGGCAACACCAGATTTGGTGATCTAAGGCAGTAAAATTTGAATAGACTGATGGCTTATGTTCATAATAAGGGGAATAACAGGAATATATTCCCTTAGTTTACCGTGTTAAAGGTATATTTTAAACTTAGATTTTTCTTTTCTGAGAGTGTTCTAAAATGGCTTAAACTAAATACTCTAGGATACATGGATCCAAAAGAGTTGTTTAAAATTGCATAACCTAGGAATGTCTTTAGAGCAGGTGGGAGGAGATTGGTCACAATTTAAATAGAAATCTGCAGACATTATAGTATTTTGGATTTTTTTGTATTATAAACATTGTAGAAAATGGTTTCCTCAATTTTTAAAACAAGGGAAAGAACTGTATTGAATTTCTGAATGCACATTTTAACAGTGTTGCATCTTTAATCATCCATTATTGCAAATAAGATAGATTTCAGAACATTCCTAGAATCATAGTTGAGAAGCAGAACCTTTCTGGTATGCTTTCAGAAGCATTTGGCAAGATATTTGAAACAATGCTCACAGTATTTGTTATCCTCTGGAATCCATTCTTGGGCTTAATTTCTAGCAAGTGTCAATAGCTGTTCAAAAGTCAACTTGTACATCCAGTAAAAATTAAATAATGAAAGTGGCAGTTGTGATGAACATCCTTGGGCAGAAACATTACTTGCATGGTTTAAAAATAACAGCCATGTTATGGAAACATCCATATTAATACACGGATGTTAATTTTAGCTGATTTGGTAATCTTGCAGCTAGACCTGTTTTGAATTCCACCTCTGATTGAACATTAAATTGTTTTTAGAGCTAGATGCAATAATCACTGGTATCAAATTAAATCATCTGATCTGGTTAAACATTGCCATTCTTGATAAGTGTTCATTTCCTCCCAGCCAATTAAGTATTTTCCCCATTAACGTTTTTGCTTTTATTTGTGTTTTGAATTGTCTATAGCTTCCATAGGAGACATGCCTTCAAATATTTGAAGTAGCTTTTGAGCTTTTTATTTCCATTGTGTGTTACTTAAAAGCACAGCAGTCCAAAGTGAAAATGTTGATGGGTTAATTCTTCAGAAACAGGTTTGTAAATGAATACGCAGGTTAGGTAAGATATTTTACATATTTTCTGCCTTCTAGCTGTGGCAAAAGATTCTAGAAAGATTGCCATTTTATCACTGTTGCTAAGGTATTTGTTCCCAGGTTCTGTGACCTGCTGATCAGGTGTTAAACAATGCAAAAGAAGCTAACTAAACATGGGCCACACATCATGAAACAGGGTCTTTTCCAGATGGCTTGATTAGATCTTACAGGAATAACTGCCTGAAATATTCCCTCTCTTTACTCATAGGTACCTGGAAGAACAAAAAGCAGAGAATGGGAAGGACAAAGAGCAGAAACTGATGAATGTAGAAAAGGACAAAATGAAAGAGAAGGGAAGCTTTTCTGAGATGGGATTAGCGGATGGTAAAACAAAGTTAGATCCTTACACCTCTAAGGCCGATACAGAAAAGATGCATCGTGGGAATCAGTCCCCAAAGCGCTATAAAGTTCGAGATGATTTTGAAAAGAAAATGGCCGAGTTCCACAAGGAGGCCCACTATGGCAAAGAGGAGCCAGAGGAGCCAGAAAAGAAGGTTAAGGGCAAAGGACGGAAGGAATCCAATTTGGATGAGGATGAGGACGAGGAGCCCAAGTTTGTGAAGACAGTGCCTGCTTCCAGCAGAAGCCAGGACGAGGATCGGCCAGGCAAATGGGAAGGCCTGGTTTATTTACCTGCAGCCAAGGAAAAGCAGAGGAAAGCAGAAGAGATGGCCGAGGAGTCCTATGCTGAGCCCTCCAAGAAAGACGAGAGGCAGGCGGCCAAAAGAGCAGAAGCTGGGCACCGAGGGTTTGTTCCAGAGAAGAATTTCCGAGTCACCACCTACAAAGCAGGCCAGGAAAAAATGGCGACCTCTCCCCCACCCCGAAAGGCCCCAGAGGGCAGAGAGAAGCCGAGCATGCGGGGAGAGGGCCTGACCACTGGCAAATCCTCCTTTTCCATTACTCGTGAAACCCAAGTCAATCTTCGAATGGATTCTTTTGATGAGGATCTTGCTCGGTGAGGCATTCGGCATGTCTGGCTTTGTAGAGAAAGGAAGGAAAAGGGAGGTTGGGGAAAATGAATGCCTATTCTATTCCCTCTCTCAGTAGAAAGGATAAATCAGGAACCGTTTAAAAATAAGCCCAATTTTCTATTTATAGAGCACTGTACTTGCTCTTGCTGCTAAAAATATATGGGTGCCAATTGCTTTGTAAAGAAAGTAAATATAATTTTAAGTTATCATTTAGTGTTAACTCAAAAAATGGGGGCTTTTCTAGCACACAATCAAAAGTAAAATGTAACCCTCAGCCCAGGAAAAGTTGTACGGACTTGGGTTACACTCTATTTAGAATGAAAACTGAAAAAGATCCTTACTGAAGCACCATAAGAGTGGCTTATTTTTTTTTGATGCATTTCATGCATTCCTGACATTTTTGATGCATTTATTGTAAGCCATTCATCGACTTACAATAAAATACATAAAATATAAAAAACCCACATAGGAACTGGGTGTCATCCAAACAGTTATCAGTGCAGCCAGACGATTGGCTCTCTCAATCAATCAGAATAGAGTTGAAAGGAACCTTGGAGGTCTTCTAGTCCAACCTCCTGTTCAAGCAGGAGACCCTATACCAGTGGTGGCGAACCTATGGCACGCATGCCAGAGGCGGCACTCAGAGCCCTCTCTGTGGGCACACGTACCATTGTCCCAGCCCCACCTTCCCCTGCAGCCCCCTCCTAACCAGCAGCCCTCCCGAGGAGAGTCACCCCCGAGCGCGGCCCGCGCAGAGCAGCGCAGCCAAGGACATGGCAGCCAGGCAGCGGGGACAAGACTGCCCTTGTGCCCTGTCGTGCGGTTGATGCTGCAGGGCGCGGGCGGAGGGCGTGGCCGCCATGGCACCGCTGGGCCACCTGGGCGATCTGCGATGGGCCATGGCAGTGAGAGGCCCTGCGGGGGTGGGCTGGGGCGGAGCAGGCGGGGTGGGGGGGCTGGTTTTTGGGCACTCGGTCTCTAAAAGGTTCGCCATCACTGCCCTATACCATTTCAGACAAGTGGCTGTCCAGTCTCTTCTTAAAAATCTCCAGTGATGAAGCACCCACAACTTCTGAAGGCAAGCTATTCCACTGGTTAATTGTCCTCACTGTCAGGAAGTTTCTCCTTAATTCCAGGCTGCTTCTCTCCTTGATTAGTTTCCATCCATTGTTTCTTGTCCTGCCTTCTGGCGCTTTTGAAAACAAGTTGACCCTCTCCTCTTTGTGGCAGCCTCTCAAATACTGGAATACTTCTCTAGACTGACCATACCCAAATCCTGCAACCGTTCTTCATTAGTCTCCAGGCTTTTAATCATCTTAGTTGCTCTTCTTTGCACTTTTTCCCAAAGTCTCAACATCTTTTTTGTAATGTGACCAAAACTGGATGCAGTATTCCAGTTGTGGCCTTACTGAGGCTTTATAAAGCGGTACTAATACACTCACATACCCAGAGCTCCAGACTCGTGCACAAAACCACTCTTGGTGTAATTATGGGTAAATTATGCATGTATATAAAAAAAGAAGCAATGCTTATTAGGTCTCTCCTAACCCTTCTCCCTAATTAATGCTATTTTTATCCAGGTTAATTCAGATGTAGTTATGCAACTAGTGGTGTAGAAGTCCCATTCCTCTCTCTGCCAGTGAAAATGAAGCCTCAAATCTCACTTGTTAAGCATGGCCAAAAGCCCTTTATAAGCCTGTGTTTAGACAGTACATGGTGCCCAGCATTTCTGTCTCAAAGCTTGCCAGCCTGAAAATCCTAAAAGTAGCCTGCACATTAGTTGAGCGGGGAGGGAGAAGAAAAAAATACATAAATTTATATATTTTGTTGTAGGACCTCTGCTTATTCAGCAGTCTCCATTGAGATCAATTCTGACTGTCATCCAGCATCTTAGTGAAGAACTGATACTATAGTTACACACATACACACAGAGGGTTCCTTTCTTCACATAATGATTGCTTAACTTGCCGTTTTATACTAAAGCAACATAAGTGTTTGCTGCCCACTGAAACATTGCTTGTGGCTTGGTGGGCTGCATTTTGTCCCTAAGAGCTGTGAAATGAAAGCCATTCCCATTCCTCTCTTCATGAAGCTGATCTAGATTTGGAGAAAATAATATCAGAAGAATAATTCTCTAAAGCGGGATATACCATAATCTCTTGACTTTTAGGGTGCCACATTTTACATCACTATGATTTCCAGTCTGGAAGTGGCCTTCTGTGGCAGCTATAACCATTCATACGTGATCTTTCGCATGTGTCTTTACAGCCCAAGTGGGATTTTGGCACAGGAGCGCAAGTTATGTCGTGATTTGGTGCACAGCAATAAAAAGGAACAAGAGTTCCGTTCCATTTTCCATCACATCCAGTCAGCCCAGTCTCAGCGAAGTCCCTCAGAGCTCTTTGCCCAGCACATAGTGACCATTGTCCATCATGTGAAAGGTGAGTTCCCTGGGCTTTTAGGCCATCCTGGCACTGCTGCTTTCTCAGAAATCATTGCAGACTTCTGTATGTTTCTTTTCAGTAGAGCAAATGGGGAAGTGCTTCCATATGGAAGATGTAGTGAATTCTGCAACGAGCAGGATATTGGATTGATAGCTGCCTTGGGCAGTGGGTTGGACTAGAGGAGCTCCAAGGTCCCTTCCAGCCCTATGATTTATTCCTATATTATTTTATAAAATAATAATTTTTGAAAGATTCTGGAACAATTTCTTCATTTTACCTCTTAGCTGATTTTGATTCAGTTCTAGTTAAACTTCTATTTGTCTCTTCTAAGATGAATCAAACAGAAATAAATTAACCCAAATCATTTTATCTATTCCTGATTCTGGCAAATTATTTATGTTTTCATATATAAGTATTCTAGATAGAAATCACAGAGTAGTTTAGGGTATTATAAACTCTGGGGAGGCTGTTTTGAAGAGAAGGTCCGCAGTTGGGGATTGCTGGCCCTGCATCCCAGTCTCGGATGAGGGAGCTTTATGCATCATCCTGAGATGAGCACATGTACAGTTCTGTTTGAAAGAGATGGAAAATATCTGTCAATGAAGCTATAAAAAGCTTGTAAGTTAAAATCAGTATTTTGAATGGTACCCTTAAGCCAATGCAGCATCTATAAAACCAGTTACTCACCTGCCAGCTGTAGGCAGCCACCTTTTGTGCTAATTGAATTTTCCCAATAGTCTTTAAAGTCAGCCCCATATAAAATTACTACTAGCTTTGAGCCAATAGGAAAGTGCAGCTATTTGTATTCAAAGTGGGAACATGTATTGAATCTGGACCTAAAGGAAGCTCTGCCTTTTCCTGGACCCATGCAGTGGCTGCATGGTACTGACAGATACAGGGAATGTGCCTACCCCAGAAACTAAACAGCTTCACATCCCTAGACATGTTACTGTGCAGGACCTTTGTGAACAATTGTTAAAAACATTGTCACAAGGAGAAGAAAAGTCCCCCCCAAATATTTTTATTGGTGACTGAGAACATGTGTAGCCCTGCAGGATTCTGAAGCCTTGCTATTGGATTGCAGCAACCTTATTAGGCAACACAATAATTCATAGGGGGACTAGTTTGCCTGGAGAAAATAGTTACTGGAGCCATGGAGCCAAGAGAAAGAAACATTTCTCCACATATGGCTTAGAATATTGTCTACTTCCTGTTCTTTCCACTTCTTTGTCTGCTTCCACTTAAGCAGTGAAAAAAGGGATTAAAATGTCTGAAACTCACTTGTCTGGAATAAAAAGCCTAGGAGCAGGATAGTTACGAAAGTGAAGAGTGGCGTGGAACGCTCCTTATTTTTCAGGAGACTCCTGCTCCATCTCACGCTTAGTAGCATCAGATGGCTTTAGTGCCAGGAAAAGCTTCCAGTTAAAAGACTTTAATGCGTCTAAGCAATGAGGTGGATCCTCTCCTCTTTCTGTCTTTACCTCCCTCTTCACTTCTCTACTGTTTGCTTCTTGAATCTGTTGCAGAGCCCACTTTTATCTTGTCCTAAAGTCTATATACAATATTAACAATATGGTGTTTCCTCATCGCAAATCAACAGAGCATCACTTTGGGTCTTCAGGAATGACGTTGAATGAGCGCTTTACAAAATACCTAAAGCGGGCAGAGCAGGAGTCGGCTAAGAACAAAAGCCCTGAAATCCACAGGTGAGTGGAACTTGGCATGAAAGCAGAGCAGGGTCAAGTGGGAGAACCGAGGGTCTTACGCTGAAGTGGAACTTTAGAATATGACAAACATAGGAAGAGAGATTGCAGGGGCTTAAGGCTTGAATTAGAGCTGGACATAGCCTTTTAAAAGGTGCAGAACTGGGTGCAGGATTTCCCTGGATTTTTACAGAGAAAGGAAAATAATCAGGAGATCTTGGGTTTATTGGCAGCGTGGGAAACTCAGGAATCTGCAGAAGAGAAAGGACCGTGTATACAGTACTCCATATTCATATATAGCATTCAGCAACCTCATAAATGAAAGAAGCCCAAGCTCAGCCTATGAAAAATGATCTAAAATTCTCTTTTCTTTTGAAATAATTTCTAAAACAAAATTTCATTCATTAAAAATATTAAGAAATGGTAGAAAAACACAGGAGAATTTCTATGCCTAGTATTTGATTTTAATTTACAGCTGAAAATCATGAAGGGGCACAGCCAAATCAGCCTGCTCAGTATTAGGCAGCTGATCAGGAGCAAGCCCTGCTTGATTGAAGGAGCGGGGGGGGGGTATGCTTGTATGGGCAGATGTATTTTTACCTGGCCTCCTCCTCCCAGCCCCAACATCTCATAGGTTAAGACTCTACCAGATTCTGTGCAAAAATGTGAATAATTGGCCAAAAAAGGCAAGAGTGCTGAAACTGGATTTAAGTTCCTGAACATTTAACAGGATGAATAACATTCCCATAAGTTGAGACCTGTTTCCTCAGTGCTAAGGACCAAAAGCAAACGGAGATTTCAAGGAAGCCAAATTCTGTTAGATTGCTCCATGCTCTTGTCTTTATGAGCTTTGCAGCATTGCAAGAGAATGCACAACGTTTATCTCTCAACATAATCCTTGCCTTACTGCAGGATTAGCAATGGTAGCTTCTCCAAGGCCATGAGGGGTCTCACAATCAGTGTCCCAAAAGGTGGCACACCGTCCAGGGTTAGGTAGCATAATTAGAGCTTATTTATTTATTACAATCATTTGTATCCACCCGTTACAAGATGCCAGGCGGTTCAATAAGTCACATCATAAGAGGTCATAAGGCTGAAGCTCATTCCAGCAAGACCCAGTGGCTGTAGACCGTCCAGTTCCAGAGACTGATCAGCTCTGGCCCTTTCCCAGATGGATCTAGTGCCTAGTTTGGGGGAAGAAGGTAAGGGAAATGGACTCGGCTCTTGCTCAAGGAGTGGTAGCAGCTGCGACCAAGAAAGCTTTTGCCCAGATTCATCCCTTTCTTGGGTTATATGGCTCTGTTTACAGTCACTTATGGGATATCTTGGGTCTGGATTACGGGTAGTCCTCCACTTACAACAGTTTATTTAGTTTATTCAAAGTTACAATGACACTGAAAAAAGTGGCTTATGACATCTTTTCACATTTATGACCATTGCAGCATCCCATGGTCATGTGATCAAAATCCAGATGCTTGACAACTGATGGTTGTAATGTCCTGGGGTGATATGATCACCTTTTGCAACTTTCTAGCAAGCAAAGTCCATGGGGAAGCCAGATTCACTTAACAGATGTGTCACTAAGTTAACAACTGCAATGATTCACTTAACTGTCTTGCTTAGCAACTGAAGTGTTGGGCTCAGTTGTGGTCGTAGGTCAAGGACTACCTGTACTCTAGTGCACTTTACAGAAAGCTGTCCTTGAAGACTAGCTCAAGACTAGCTCAATTGGTCCAAAATGTGGTGGCAAAAGCAGTTGTGCTTTGTCCATGTGGTGTTGCTCCTTCTCAAGCTGCCTTGGTTGCCACTGGGCTTCCAGATGCAGTTGATGGTGCTAGTTGTCATCTGTAAGCCTTTTTGGTGTAGAGCTTGGTCCATCTGCAGGTCCCTCTGTCTGCAGTTGTGCCTGCCTGTCCAATAAGTTTGGCTTGCATCGCTTCCCATCGCTGGGGTGCAGATGGTGTGCCTTCTGTGTTGTTTTACCTGCCCTTTAGAACAGTCTGTATCTGATATCTGTCCAGCCCTGACCCTGCCTGACTCATTCCACAGGCATTGGGCCAGAGGGTTTTTTCTTTTACAAACTCATAAAGCTACTAGTAAAGGAGAATATTTGTAGCTCAAACCCCTCACTCATAAAGCTATCCACCCGTACAGTTTGAGTCCCGGTGGTGTATGGTAAGCACTGGGATAAGGTACAATTTTTAAAATCCATATGTTGTTTAAAAGAAACAGCCATTAAAAACAAACGTGCAGGATCCCACCATCCTCTCTAACCCAAGGCTGAAGAAAGAGCCAAATTTTCAGAGCTCTTTTGAGCACAGCCAGAGTTGAGGCACCTTGGAGGGCTGCTGTTCCAGAACGCAGGTGGTGACAGACAAAACAGCCTTCTTAGGTCTTATCAGGTGATGCTAGTAGGTTAGAGCCATATTTTGTGTAACCACCTCTGGATTGTGCTGCTTGTGGTAGTTTCTTCCCCTGGTGAAGAAGTCATTTTTATTCTCTTTGTTGTATTGTTTTGAACCATTGTAAGCCATTTGGGAATATGCATCAGTGGGCAACTATAGCAATGGAAAAAGAAATAAGGACTCCCTCCCACCAAAACCCAACATAGTGATATTAATGAAAATGCAGTTAAAATCAAAGAAATACACAGTGAAAATCAAATGTTTAAAACTAGACAGCCTCCCAACTTCCTGGAGAGCTGTAACAGATAAGATAGAGACAGGCAATTTCCTTAAAATTGCTGAAAAATAGTCTGAAGAAAGCAGTCTCAGCCTTTTAAGAGTGGAAAGGGAGTTGTTTACCTCTGAGATGACTTTACTCCCAGTTTTAAAATCCTCCAAAACACTTAATAAGAGAGTGAAACTGACCAACTTTATTCATAATCTGAACATTAAAAAAGACATTTTTTGTGTGTTTCTTAATCCTGGCTTGCCTTTCTGTGTTTAGGAGGATAGACATTTCTCCAAGTTCTTTTAGAAAACATGGATTCTCACAAGAGGAGATCAAAAGTTCCAAAGAGGCCAGCTACAAGGTGAATCAACACTTTTGATTGGTGCTCATCTCTGTGCTTTGGGCATGAACTTTGGGTTTTTTAAAAAAAAGTGATTTTTTTTAATTTAACTTGCTCTCTACTTAAGTTTGTGTTTTTCTTTCAAGGATGGGCATAATTCTAAAAATGAACTACAAAGGGTTAATTTTTATTAAAAAAAATGTATCAACAACCTTTGTGAAGTGGTTAGAAATATGGTAAATGACCACAAAATCAATTGAGGTTGAGCTTGAGACAAAAAGTGGATTTTTGGAAACAAGTGACCTTGATGATGGAAGAGACTTTTTGTGATATTTTGATGCTTGTAAGTATAACTAAATCACTTGTCTTACCCGTGATATTTTCCAACCATGTTTTCAAAAAGACATGCATGTCAGAAAGAGGAAATTAAGTCAAATTGTAAATAAGCCGAATCAAAGGACATTTTTTGCTAATGTGTCATTTCCTGTTGAATTCTGTTAGTTTATTTTAAAATGATGTTGAAAATGGAAGGTTTTTAAATATGCACAGTGAAATTTCAGTAGGCCCCTTATTTTAATATTACTATTTATAATTTTTAAACAAGAGTATTTCATCTTTAAGCATTGTCTCTTCACCTTCATGCAAGTTTGTTTTAAAGTATTTTAACAATGCTGTGAAACTGTTTATTTTCCTATCATGCCTGTGTTCTCTGTTTATCAAAACACTTGTTGCTTCTAAAAGACAATAGATGGGCTCCGATGGTGAACGCAAAGTTATGTATGTGCATGTGGACACATGAATAGGGACATTCTTCTGATTTGCAAACAAGAGCTTCTTAGCTCTGTGAGAAATGGAATGGATTGAATAATTGCTACATCTCCAGGTTTGGATGGTGATACTTGGTGACAAACCAACTTCCACTGTGGTAATAAAGTCGTCTTTGTCTTCTGAACTGCAAAAGGTTGTTCTTCACCTGTGGAATGCAAAGCACAAATAAAATTCTTCCAAGAACAAGTGCCAATTTCTGCTGTAATCCTATATTTTTACCAGGAAGGGTACTATAGATTTGTGTAAGTACTGCTTTAACAGAGAGCTGCTAATGCTTCTCATTGCAGTTAAGGGAACACTTCTTCGGCCTGTTTTTGTGTGGTCTTGCCTTGTGCCAGCCTGGAAGCTGCTGAATTGAGTCAAGGCCCTGCATGAATTAACTGTTTCACTAATAACCAACAAGACTTGTACAGATACAAAATAATTTCTCGAATGAATAATTGCAGTACTTCGTATGAAGTCTCAACTTTGCCATAAAATTTAGTTTTCTGACTACAGTATTTTCTCTGGTTCATACTTATTCCTTTTTCCTTTTCTGCTCTGGAGAAAATTTCAATCTCCAAGGATATCTGAAGGTTATTTGCAGTTCCGTTTATTATGCAGGTGCTAAAAAACATCATAATTCAGAAGCAGCAGTTAGTTGCAGTTATTTGTATATTTATTGTGCTTTTAAAGTTCAGCGTTCCAAAAAAGTCATATTTTCAATAGCAAATAGGTTTGGCAAGGAGCAAGAAGGAAGCAAGGAAAGGGAGGAGAAACATAGTCCGTTGCTGAGCAGTTGAAGCAGGATCTTGGGTTCCTATGGGCCGATGAGAGCATGAAGCTGTGGAAAAGGCCCAGGCATCAGAGTTTGCCTGGGCCCAAACCACTTTCTCCTTTATTTGGTCTCCATCAACAGAAGTCTTTTCAGGCCTGTTTGTGTGTGTGTGCTTGATGTGAGTTTCATGTTTGCAGTGCGCAAATCTAAGCTTAAGTGATGATTCTTAGCAAATCTTCAAAATGCATAGCTGTTGGAGGGAGAGTGGACAAAAATGAGGACTTCTTGGGTTGCTCCTACATATAAATTCTTTCCTACATCGATCCAGGGTGAAAATTTTCAGCAAAGCTTCTGAGGCTGAATTGCAGCTGGATGCTTCCTTTTCACATTTTCTCTCAATATCCACAGCCAGGCTTCCCATTCTTGGGGAAGGTATCCTTTTTTAGGAAGAGGGGGATTTCATAGTTTTTAAGTCAATTTCCTGCAGATATGACAGGTATTTTTTCCCTGCTCCAAATAGAAGTGATAGCTTTTGGTTTTATTTAGTGATGGTGCCCTTGAGGTTGCACATAAGGGTCTTGGCTTTGGCTGAGTTTCTCTCACACTTTACCTGGTTTAATAACTTAGCCAAGACTCTTCTGTACTCTGGCTGGGAGAGAAATGCATGCAGAAAGAGGGAGAGTTTCCATGTTTTCAGACAATTTGTTTTTGAACAGCAACATAATGTGTGCTATCCTTGGTGGTTCCTGTCCTAAATAAGATCAACACTGCATCTGTGAAGAAACTGCTAAAGGCTCAGTTTAAAGTCCTGTCCTTGCTGTGTTTCTTCTTCCAGACTGAGAGCAAATACAAAGATGATCCAGTTGACCTGCGCCTTGATATTGAAAGACGTAAAAAACATAAGGAGAAAGATAAGCGAGGAAAGTCAAGAGAATCTGTGGAGTCCAGGCCTTCCAGTCATTCAAGAGAACGATCAGCAGAGAAAACAGAGAGGCCTCACAAAGGCTCCAAAAAGAAGTACGTTAGAGGGGAGCGCATATCCCCATATTATGCTTTCATTTCCTTTTTATTGAAATGGATCCAAGTCGTGCATATTAGTAATGAGGTCAGTCTTTCCCAGCCTGCATGTTCTCAAGATGTGTGGACCTGAATTTCTAGAATTTCTCAGTCAAGAGGAACATTGAACAATCTGATGCCCCTGTAGTGCAGGGCTGCTCTGTTGGATCCAGCTGCCACCTCATACGAGCTGGGAGGGGCACACTTTGTTCTCTGGGGAGGCTGTTTTTTAGGAATAATTTTAATTACAAGTTTCAAGACACCAGAATATCAAAAGTAACCTCAATATTTGTGATTTGGTTCTATTCCCCATTAAGGGGAAGATGAGGCTCTGTCAAGTTGCCAGGATTGATGAGATCTAATTCAGCATCGTCTCCCTGCTCCAACTTGCTAACAGGCTGGAGCAGTTCACATATTGTTCCAGGAAGGGCCTGGAGAGATCGATCAGATTTCGCCTTGTGCAGACTTTTTGCCTACTCAGACCCCCTTTACCATGGAGGTATATTGACAATGTTATCACTTTCCCTTGCCCTGTTAAAATGGAAAATGAATCACTCCATTTTTGGGCGGTGAGAATTTTGATATTGAAGGATATATAAGACAAAGTAACAGGTTACCTCAGCACAATATATGTGCCTTTTTTACTTTAACAGCTGCTTCACCAAAATCAGCTTTGCAGTCATACAGAAATTGAATGTAGCCTTTGAAGAGCTGCTTTCAAGAGAAACTAGGCTTGTGGGACTCTCTCTAATGGTACCTGGACCGTGCTAAAGCAGCAATACCCTGGTTTAAATTGAATATTCACTGAGATTCTAATGGCATACAAGTTTAATAAATTAGCAGTAGTAGTACAGACAGCAATCAGTTCCTTCCATTTCTTAGCTATAAAAAGAAAATGTTGACATGGAAAAAGAACTTTTTGCTCAGGTTCCCCAAGATTGGGATTAAACAAATGTCATTCTTGCTCTTAAAATGGGGTTAATCTGAGGCCTAATTATTGGCCCATTTGTTTATGGAGTGCAGTCGGTAAAGGCATTTGCACCTGTAAATTTATTCTAGCTGCTAAAGAAGGAGAAGGATTGACTGAGTGGCAGTTTTGTTTTCAGGAATTGGATCTTTCCTTTGGGGAGAGAGTGGGACTGAGGCAGCTACTTACCCTTGTATCATTTGTTGTCTGTGGCTGCCAATTTATGCCCTCTAGACCCTGAACTGGGCTGCATACGCAGCGGGCAAGTAAAACTCCATTTGGGCAAGTGGTGGATGCATGTGCAAAACCATTCCCCCTCCCCCCCCCGCCGCCAGTACGCAGAGTTGGAAAGGTTAGAGGCCACTGCTCTAGACTTCAGTTTTCCACAGGATAAAGGGCAGTGCGGGCCCTGGCCCATTTTTAAGTAGTTTCTCCCTAACAAGTAATTACTGAGTCTCTGTGGTTCTGCTTCGAGCCAGCTCTTCTGTGTCTTTGGTGTCCCAGGAAGCACCGCCGTGTCCGGGAGAGATCGAGGTCAAGCTCTTCATCCTCACAGTCTTCACGCTCCTATAAAGCGGAGGAGTATCCTGAGGAAACTGAGGAACGGGAGGAGGCCCCTGCCCCTGGCTTTGACAAATCCCGCCTTGGCACCAAGGAGTTTGCCGGCCCAAGTGACCGGGGCAGAGCCCGAGGAACGTTTGTGAGTGTCCTTTAGAGTACATTTCCTATGCCCTGTGAAGTCCCTCTAAAAATTATCACCAAATTTAACTACTTTGTTGGACGAAAGGAGAAAAACTATTAAATTCTGAGAATTATCTTATTAGCTGCCACTAATTAATTTTAATTAAATTAATCTAGATTTTATCCCGTCCCTGCCTGCTTTCTAGTGCGCATGGCCAAATGTGATCCTGGGTCCTAAAGGTGTCTCATGCTCTAGTTTAAGATAGTCTTCTGCTTTGACCTCTTTAAGCCCCTGCTTGAAAATAATATATCTAAATATTTCAAAACTCTGATGGAGTATGAACACAGACAGACCTCTCCAGAGTGTTTTTTTTAAAGTTGAACCTAATCAAAAGCGTCTGTGACCTCCAGTCGTCTCCAGACAGGAAGTCCTTGAAGTCCTTTCCAAAGAAAACCTCCCATTTAGCTTTCCCTTTTCCTTTCCCATTTGAGTAAATCCCCCCCCCCCAGCAAATTGACAGACGGGGCCTTCAGACTCAGGCCTGCTATGCCTCCTCCTCTTTAGCAGCAGTTCCGGGCCAGAGGCCGTGGCTGGGGAAGGGGTGCCTTTTCTGGCAACAGCAACACCAGCACCAGCGGCACCAGCACTGACTTTCAGAAGCGAAACCGGGAGGAGGACTGGGACCCCGAGTATACACCCAAGAGCAAGAAGTACTACTTGGTGCGTGAGCTCCTCCACCCATCAGATGGGGCCGGGTGATCCTGGCCCTTTGGGCAGAGCTGCCTGATTGCGATTGAGCCCCTCATCCATAGCCAGGCTCCCATTTGTGTCAGGGGCAGAGGAAGAGGGGGGAGTGGGGCTGGGGCCGTGTGATGGGCTGTGGGGGTCTCAGTGGCCAGAGCTTACCAGCTGACTCCCTTTTCTCCTTCAGCATGATGACCGGGAGGGCGAAGGTGGCGAAAAGTGGGCGAGCCGGGGCCGAGGCCGAGGCCTCTTCCCCCGAGGTCGGGGACGGTTCCTGTATCGCAAGTCAAGCACCAGCCCCAAGTGGGCTCACGACAAGTTCAGTGGCGAAGAGGGCGAGATAGAGGACGACGAGAGTGGGCCAGAGAACAGAGAAGACAAGGATGTCCTCCCACCCGTGGCAGAGTAGGAGCCGCTGGTGACATGAGGATGGGGGTGGGTCTTTGATCCAGATTGGCTAGTTGAGTGTTTTCCTGCTATTTGGTTTCTCATTGACCCTGGAGGATAATAGAGTTGTGCCCACTATTTTTGGCAATCATTTTTGTCTTTTTTAAACGTGGTGATAGAGATGAGTAATGTCTTGCTCTTTTGTTTTTCTTTTTCCTGTTTGTGGATTTTTTAAAAAATCCTTTATTTTAAGCATTTACATATATATTGACAATATGCCCTTAAATGGTTAATTTCAGAAAGGTCTTCATGGATATATAATGAATATATACATATAATGAATAGAGGGGGAAAAGGAATAAACATCTGAATAGAAACTATTGGGACCAAACTCTGTAGCGTTTTTAATTTACAGGATTTTTTCCCCAACTGAATTTAGAACTATATCTTTTAAAGGTATTTTTTTCTTTTTCTGCTGAAATTTTAAAGATAACATGGCACAGTGAGGAAATTCATTTTCCTTCTTCCATCAAATTACAGATCTCTTCTTGAATGATGTTAGCATCTTCATTTGTTCATCCAGACTCCTTTCATACTACTTTTCCTTCCTAATGTCAAATTGAATACGTTTTCAGGATCACAGTTTTGTAAGAAACTTCTGAATATACTAGATTAAAAAAGCCTGTAGCATGAATAAAATGAGAAATCTTGTATGAATCTTTTATAAAGCCATTTTGAGCTACTTGTGTGGTGGCCATGGTCACTTGCTGACAATTGGCTTTTCGTTCTTTTCAGCTTTAAATCTGCAGTGCTTAAAAGATGCTTGGTAGACAGCCTTCTTACTCCCAAATCCACAAGAGAGATTCTGATTGCTGTGTTAATCCCCCAGGAATCTGGCTTTGCCCTGCTTCCTTTTGCTCCCCCACTTTCCCCTCTGTGAGTTCATTTTTTGGGACGGGTACAGTTCCTGCTTAGCAGAGCAAATTCTTAGCAAATTCTTGTTTTGCCTCCTTGTTAAAATAAAACTATGTTGAATTGAACTTTGTGCATACCATTTCATACTGCTTTTGTACTAATGCTTTTGTTTCATGGCTGCGAACAGTCTTACACTGAGTAGGGTCAATGTTACAGTTGTCAGCAAAAAGAAAGAGAAAGAAAGAAAATAAGTCCTCAGAAGTAGTAAGAAAATGCTCATCATGGATCACATCTTTTGTTCAAGCTGAAAATGGAAGTTCCACATGGATGAAGGTGGATGTGAGGTTCTTTGCTTCACTCGCTACCCTTAATAACTGGAATTCCCCACCGGGTGGAGTAGCTCAGGGCCCCTACAGCTTCTTGTTATGTCTGCTGTCTCACTAGTCTTGAATGCTTGATAGAGTTTGTTTGAATACTCGGTTACAAAGAGCAGCAAAAGCTGGATCCTGAATGTCCAATTGGTTCCAATAAAGAAGGTTGGACAGAGCTTCTGAGTGTATTCAGAATCCCCTCAGATTGGGTTGGAGGGAAACAGAAACAAGTTTCTGTAGGAAGAAGAAAAATGCATTTCTCCAGCATGACGAGTAGAGAATCCACAGATGGTTGATCTTGTGTTCCTGCCCTAGAGACTTAAGTCGATCAACCTTTGCCACGCCTCTCTCCTTAGGCTAGGAAACCCCAATCACGACTTAGTCTTCGCCCAAGAGAGACGTGGTAAAGCTTGGCTCTTAATCTCTAGTGCAGAAAGCCCATCATGGATCAGGTTGTATTTTTCCCTTTTCTGCTTTCATTTTCCCTTGCGCTGATTCAGCGCAGCGCTAAACCACTCGGATTCCCAGCGTCCCCACAGGCTGCGGCTGAAGCCTCAAACCCCTGGCGATGTTTGGCAACTTAAACAAGCAGCTGCTGCCATTTTGGGCGCCGTGTGGGACTCGGTTGTATTTTTCTCCTTGTTCTTATCAATTCTCTCGCTGCGCTGATTCAGCGCGGCATCAAACCGCCCGGATTCTTAGCATCTCTGCAGGCTTCGGCTGAAGCCTCAAGCCCTTGCGATCAGCAGCAAGCTGCACAAACGGTCGCCATTTTGGACGCCGCGTGGGACTCCTTCAGCCTGGGGGGGGTGGATTCCTCCCTCAACAAGCATCCATATAGCTCACTGGATTAGGGTCAGCGAAATCTCAGCCTTTTCGGCGATCACAGCGGCGGCCGAACTAATCAGCCACAGCAACAGACCCGACAATTTAAAAGTCATTAAGCGGCCGCTTTTCTTGTAAACCGCAAAACCAAACGGACCGGGCAGGAGCAGCGACTGTTGGGGGCTGCTCGTTCAGCTGGCCTTATATCAATAAACGCAACTGCCCTAACGCCAGGATCAGCCTTGGATCAATCGGAGCAACCTTATTGCCCCAGGGCATGCCTAGGCCCAATCCAACGGCCAAGTTTTTCCTCAGACTTGCCTGCTTATACGTGCACGGTCTATGTAAGGACCACAAAGGCCTACCAATCACAGAATTATCTGCTGACTGTACAAGGTGTGCACAAAGGCCTACAACTCACACAATTGTCTGCACAAAGTATGCACTGAGGCCTACAACTCACAGATCTATCTGCTGACTTTACAAAGTGTGCTGGCCGTATCATTAAATTGATCTTGCCGCCACCAACTAATTACTAGTGTGCTGGCCAAGTTGGTCTTGCTGCCACTAAGTGGATCGCAAGTGTGCGGGCCGTACCATTAAGTTGGTCTTGCTGCCCTGGTCTTGTTGCCATCAGGAGGATTGCATAGGCACTGACCGTACCATTACGTGGGCCTGTAGCCACTATCTGGATTGTGAGCGTTTCCTGGCTCCTTACTATTGAGATCCCTCTCAGGCACACCACTGAGATATTTCTCATTGCAATGGCAGACAACACTGCTCCTCAGACCTCTCAAAGTGCTCCCTCTAGTCTTCCCAGGCACAAGAGGCCCAGATCATCCAAACAGGAGGCTGCTGGGAAGCTCAAGGCCAAAGCCATCTCTGGCAAAAGATCCTCTAAGGCTGCTGACAAGGAAGCAAGCAGAAGACACCAGGCATTAGAGAAACAGTTTTCCAAAACGGAAAAGCGGCAAGGCTTAGCAGGAGCCGGGCAGGCCTCTCCTGTTCCCATGGAGGCATCGGTTTTTGGCCCGCTAAACGATCCTGCAACCTCGGCTGCCCCAAGTGCCTGGTCTCCAGAAGGAAAAGCAGGTCAGTTTGCTTTTCCCAGGGCAGAGCAGGTGGAGATGGTCCCTCACAGCAAGGGGCCTGACCTTCAGATCCCTGCGCCTGCGACGAGGGTTAGGCCTCTGAGTCCAGAGGCAACATTTACACCCACAGCAGCAGGACTCCGTCCCCCAGAAGCTCAGGAGGCATTATCATCGGAACAATTACAGGCTCTGATCTCTCAAGCTGTCGCCCAAGGCATAGCTTCGTCACTACACCAGAGATCCAGACCTGAGTTAGTAATGTCAGGAGTCCCGTCCTATCTCTCCCAGGAGGAAGCAACGGCATACCAGGGATTGATTTCCCCTTCCCATTCCTCCAGGAGCAGAATGTTGTTCTCGGGATTATGAACAGACGGAGCAGGGGCTGTCAGAGGATGAAGATTTATCCTCTGACCCTCCTCCCTTCGTAGGCCTTTTTAATCCGGCCCTCTTCAAGTCCCTGCTTCACAAGGCCAGCAGCACCGCTCAAATCGGCTCGGAAGGGGTCCCTCAGACTGGGCCTTCCACCAGTCAGGGCACTAATAACACGGTGTTTTCAGAACCCACCTTTACCCAACAGCACATCCCCTGCCCCCCCTTTTCTTTAATACAGTCCAGAGACAATGGGGAACGCCTGGCACCTTCCCCTCCCTGGGGGGGGGACAGACAAGAAGCTGTTTAATGTGGACCCAGCACTATCAAGAGATGCTAGCGGTCCCGGCCGTAGATGAACCCTTAGTGCCATTGTTTTCTTCCTCCACAGTCTCTGGAGATATGGCAGAGGCCCTGAGATCAGAGGACAAGAAAGCAGAGCTTACCTTCCGCAGGACCCATCAGGCCTCTGCATGGGCGGTAAGGGCGGCCACATCCACCTCCTTCGTCAGAACTTCTCTCCTCTGGCTCCACCAGCTGCAGGCCAGGGTCCCGCCAGAAGAGGTACGGATGCACCACCACTTCAACAAATTAGTGGCTGCATCAGAGTATATGGCAGACTCGTTGCTACACGCTGCCAGATTTTCTTCTCGAGCAATAGCGTCCAATGTCACCGCTCGTAGACTGTTGTGGCTCAGAAGTGGCGAGCAGACGCTAAGTCCAAGTGGCGGTTGACCGCAGCCCCATTCAGGGGCGGCCAGTTATTTGGAGAGGCCCTAAATCCTTATCTGTCTGAAAATAAGGATAAGCACAAGGTTTTGTCCCACCTTATCAGGAGGGTAGATAGGACTGCCCCCTACAGCCGTAGGCAGCCCTTTCGATCAGAAATAGGGTTGGAGTTTTCTCAGTTCTCCCGCCAGTTCCCTCCCAGACCAGACCGTCACCCCGACAGATCTGGCAATAGGGACAGACCCAGACAGCAATTTCAGTCCAAGCGGCCCTTTCGAGGCGCGGAAGGCCACCCCTTTCGAAGGTCCAAGTGACTCCAGGGAGAAATCTCCCATAGGGGGCAGGTTGGCTCTCTTCGCGCACAAATGGCAAGCCACCAACATGGACCTCTGGGTCCTCAACACCATCAGATTCGGCCTATCTCTGGAATTCACCTCCAAACCCACAAAGCATTTCGTCCCTTGCCCAGCACCCAAAAATCCGGTCAGAAGAGGTCTCATGAGGGAGGCCATTCGGCATCTCCTGGAGATTTGGGCCATAGAGCCGGTTCCGGCAGGGCAAAGGGTTCTATTCCATTCTGTTCATTGTCCCCAAGACCTCGGGAGGATGGAGGGCAATCCTCGATTTAAAAGGATTAAATATTCACCTGGCATACAGGAGATTCAAGATGCAAACACTCCAATCCATATTGGCAGGCATCAGAAAGGGGGACCTCCTGACGTCCATCGACTTGACAGAGGCCTACCTACATATTCCCATCCTTCCCGGACACCAGAAATACCTCAGGTTCTGCTATGCAGGCCAACACTTTCAATACAGAGCCTTACCTTTCGGCCCCCAGAGTGTTCACAAAGGTCCTGGCGATGCTTGCCACGCACTTGAGAACCATTCCGGTACTTATCCAGTGCTACCTGGACGACATCCTCATTCAATCCTCCTCAGTCCAGTTGGCTCAGTCAGAACTGGCATTGTCCATAAGGACCCTCCAGGACCACGGATTTTCAGTAAATTTCCAGAAAAGCCAGACAGTTCCCTCCACCCGGCTCCTTCACTTGGGCACGGTGATAGATACAAGGAAGTGCGAGGTCTACCTATCTCGGGAACGTCGGGACGGCATCCGATCCCTAGTAACTCAGATTCAAAGGGAGCGTGTAGTCACCCTGGCTACGCTTTCCAAATTATTGGGAAAGATGATTTCCTGCATAGCGATTGTGCCTCGGGCCCGCCTACACTCCAGAAACCTGCAATGGTTCTTGCTCCCGTTCCAGAGGCTGGGTACCAGTTCCTCCAGCCAAAGGGTAAGGGTTCCGCCACAGACCCTAAAATCCGTCCAGTGGTGGGTCTCCCCAGCGGTGGCCAAGGGGACCCTGTTCAAGAAGACCACCTGGCTTATTCTAACCTCGGATGCCAGCCTGTTCGGCTGGGGAGCGCACCTACAATCACAGTTGGTTCAGGGCTGGTGGTCCTGGTCCGATCTGAAACACAACATAAACTGGTTGGAGCTCAGAGCGATACACCTGGCCCTACGCCACTTTCGCAGCTCAGTGGCGAGACAGCACGTTCTAGTCCTCACGGACAACGTGGCGGCAAAAGTCCACGTCAACCGGCAAGGGGGTACCCACTCCAGGTCCCTTATGGCCGAGGCTCAGTTGTTGGGAACCTGGGCAAAGACCAACCTCTCCTCCCTCAAGGCCGAGCACATCTCGGGAGAGATGAATTGGCAAGCGGATTTCTTGAGCAGGACAACAGTGGCGCCTGCATCCAGACCTGTTCAGGGAGATTTCGGAGAGGTTCGGTCATCCAATACTGGACTTGTTCGCTACCCAGGCGAATTCCCAGCTCCCGAGGTTCTTCTCCCGGTTCCCGTCTCCAGGGGCAGAAAGGGCAGATGCCCTTTGCAGCCCGTGGCCCAGAGGGCCGCTGTATGCGTTCCCTCCTCTCCCTCTGCTCCAGGCAGTGATTCGAAAGATACTGCAGGAACGGGCAGAGGCGATATTCATTGCTCCACACTGGCCAAGATGGCCGTGGTTTGCCGACCTCGTGAGTCTTTCGGTCTCTCCTCCGTGGAGAATACCTCAAGACCGAATCTCCCTCAGCCAAGGGGCCCTACAACACCCAGAGCCCCAGTGGCTTCAGTTAACCGCCTGGCATTTGAACGGCGGTTCCTGACACAAGAGTCCTACTCGTCAGACGTGATTACTATGATTCAGGCTTCAAGAAGGCCTACAACTAATAGAATTTATGACTCCACGTGGAAAAAATTCTGTAACTGGTGTGCAAAGCAACAGTTAGACCCCTCAGCAATTACCATTCCAAGAATTTTGGATTATTTACTGGAGGGACTCAAGAGGGGCTTAGCACCCAACACAATCCGCAGACAGGTGGCTCCCACATGGCAACTCAGAGCCCTTGGCTCATCACCCCATGGTGCGTTCCTTTGTCAAGGGCGTGACTAACAGCAAACCGACCGTAATTCACAGATATCCCTCTTGGGATCTGTCCAGGGTCTTACAGGCCCTCACTTTACGTCCATTTGAGCCTGCCCGAACCTGTACCCTACGGTTCTTGACGCTCAAGGTCGTCGCCTTGGTAGCCGTCATATCGGCTAGGCGCATTTCAGAACTGGCAGCTCTCTCTGTCAGAGAGGACTTATGCATTTTTCATTCAGACAGGGTGGTCCTACGATTGGACCCCTCCTTCGTCCCCAAGATCAATTCATTGTTTCACAGGACACAGGAGGTTGTGCTGCCGGACTTTTGCCCTCAGCCGTCCCATGACTTGGAACGTAAATGGCACACCCTGGATGTTTGCAGAGTCTTATTATAGGCGAACTGCATCCTTTCACAAATCTGAAGCCCTCTTCGTTTCCTTCCAGCCCTCCTCAATGGGGCAGAAGGTGACTGCCTCTACCATCGGCAGGTGGATTAGGGCTTGCATTGCAGGGGCGTACCAGACACACGCCCTGCCAGTTCCAACTCGAATCACCGCACACTCCACTCGCAGTGCGGCAACCTCAGCTGCGTGGGCGACACAGGCGCCAATTGAGGAAATATGTAGGGCAGCGATGTGGGCGTCGCCTTCCCCTTTCGTCAGACATTATAAGTTAGATAAGTTCGCCTCTGCGGACGCCTCATTTGGCAGGAGAGTGCTACAGTGCGTAGTACCAGAAGGTGGGACACAGGCCCAGACTACTTCCCTCCCATAGGGACAGTGAGGCTTTGGTATGTCCCATCTGTGGATTCTCTACTCGTCATGCTGGAGAAGGAGCGTTGTCTTACCTGAACGCTTTTTCTCAGCATGACGATGGAGAATCCACTCCCACCCTTTAGGTCAGTCAGGCCCTGTGTCAAGGGTATTTGAGCCATCACATTGAAATGTCATCAACAGCTACGCCTCGTCGTGACTGGGGTTTCCTAGCCTAAGGAGAGAGGCGTGGCAAAGGTTGATCGACTTAGTCTCTAGGGCAGGAAGACAAGATGAACCATCTGTGGATTCTCCATCGTCATGCTGAGAAAAGGCGTTCAGGCGTTTACCTTTTCAGCCTAGGTAAAACTGCACAAGATTTACTTTTGCTTTTTATAAATTGTTCTGCAAGGTATTCAGATTCCACTCCTAACCCATTTAGCTGTTACTGTCCATGCCTACAGTTTTATAAATCTACAAAATTGTTATAAATAATAGCTCGGAATGACGTCAAATAGTACAACCTTTAAACCTTTAGGTTCTTGGGGGGAGGGAGGGCTGACCCAATTGTGCTGTGTTCCCATTTCCCTAGATTCTAATCAAAGCAAAATTGACTTATCCAGTATTATTCACATGCATCTCAATTTACTTTGCCCATTTTCATGGCTTCCGCTTTGCAGGGAGGCGGCAATTTCAGCCACTTTTATTTTTAAAATGTGTTTGATTTCTGTCTCAGGATCTCAAGAGTGTTTTCTGGGAGGATCTTCCTTCATTTTATTCCTACGTCCATCCTGGAATGTGGGCTGGCCTGAGAGAGAGAGCCTGATGGCACCCAGGGAGTTTCTTGGCTAGCTGTGGAGGAACAGGGTGGACTCCCCTTGGTCTTTGCTATCTTAATACACACTGGCTCCAAACTTTTCACTGTAGCAAAATTTCCTCTACTGCATCTCTTTCGTTGCTTGCATTTATGAGAGGGGGAGGGGGCAAAGATGCGGCATGGCAGGAGATGCGGCATGCCAGGATTCTTGGACTGTTCTTGCCAAGCAGAGTGTTGAGCATCTCCTGCAGTGCTAAGGCTGAGTGGCCGAGAGCAGACTCATACCTGGTTTGTATAATATAATGTGCAGACAATACAGAAGAGAGCCATGGCAGATTTCTGAAAAATGTATTAATGCTATGAGAAAAACCCCTGACCTGCAACACAAGGGATTTAAGTTGGAGCCACATATTTGGGGATTTGTTTCCAGGCAGAGATTGTATCCTGGAATGTAGTTGGCCACCAGGTTTACACACATCTCAGGAGGGATTTTGTCCCACTCCTCTTTGCAGATCCTCTCCAAGTCATTAAGCTGACATTTGGCAGCTCGAACCTTCAGCTCTCTCCACAGATTTTCTATGGGGTTAAGGTCTGGAGACAGGCTAGGCCACTCCAGGGCCTTAATGTGCTTCTTCATGAGCCACTCCTTTGTTGCCTTGGCCGTGTGTTTTGGGTCATTGCCATGCTGGAATACCCATCCACGACTCATTTTCAATGCCCTGGCTGAGGGAAGGAGGTTCTCACCCAGGATTTGACGATACATGGCCCTGTCCAATGTCCCTTTGATGCGGTGAAGTTGTCCTTTCCCCTTAGCAGAAAAACATCCCCAAAGTATAATGTTTCCACCTCCACGTTCTTGGGGCCATAGGCAGCATTCCTCCTCCTCCAAACACGGCAAGTTGAGTTGATGCCAAAGAGCTTGATTTTGATGTCATCTGACAACACGTTCACTCAGTTCTCCGAATCATTCAGATGTTCATTGGCAAACTTCAGATGGGCCTGAACATGTGCTTTCTTGAGCAGGGAGACCTTGCAGGCGCTGCAGGATTTCAGTCCTTCACGGCGTAGTGTGTTACCAATTGTTTTCTTGGTGACTGGTCCCAGCTGCCTTGAGATCATTGACAAGATCCGTGTAGTTCTGGGCTGATTCTTCACCGTTCTCATGATCATTGAAACTCCACGAGGTGAGATCTTGCATGGAGCCCCAGACCGAGGGAGACTGACAGTTATTTTGTATTTCTCCCATTTGCAAATAATCGCACCAACTGTTGTCACCTTCTCACCAAGCTGCTTGGCAATAGTCTTGTAGCCCATTCCAGCCTTGTGTAGGACTACAATCTTATCCCTGACATCCTTGGACAACTCTTTGGTCTTGGCCATTGTGGAGAGTTTGGAATCTGATTGATTGCTTCTGTGGACACGCTGAGATTAGGAGCACTCCCTTTAAGAGAGTGCTCCTAATCTCAGTTCGTTACCTGTATAAAAGACACCTGGGAGCCAGAAATCTTGCTGATTGATAGGGGATCAAATATTTATTTCACATTAAAATGCAAATCAATTTATAACTTTTTTGAAATGCCTTTTTCTGGATTGTTTTGTTGTTATTCTCTCTCTCTCACTGTTAAAATAAACCTACCATTAAAATTATAAATTGATCGTTTCTTTGTCAGTACAAAATCAGCAGGGGATCAAATAATTTTTCCCCTCACTCTATAAATACATATAAATATTAATCACTGTCCATCTTGAATACATAACGGAAGGACGAAGCTTTAGAGTTCACAAGGTTAATACTGTATGGAACAAAACTGACTGAATCTGGATGTTCTGCTTCAAATACCATGAAGCCCCCTCCTAGAGGGTAACAAGGACAACAGATCGTGAAAAGGATGTCCCAGACAATCCTGTGGACCCTGCTCAAGCAACGCTATCCATGTTCTGGATAGAAGGGAATGAACTGCCAATAATCTTTTCTGCCATTCTCACCACTCTGCACTGCCTTCCAGTGATGCTTCCAAACCAATCTGTAATGCAACATGACAGGATGCTCTCTATCGTTCCTCTATAGAAAGTGGTAAGGACAGGGGAAGGAAGAAGTACTTTTTTCATGTGATGCAGAAAATCCAAGCGCTGCTGTGCCCGTTGCACAATCCTTAATACTCCTGTATTAAAACCTAAAAGGCCCAGTTCATCTACTAGATGCCAAACTAAAGTCGACAAACGGCATTCACACATGAGTATTTCTTTCCTCTAAGTGCTCCAAGTTCAGATGGAGAACAGAAGAAATAGCATCCTCTGTAGAGCAATTTGGACAGTAAGCAACCAGCCTCTCAAAAGGACATTATTGTATCCAGCCTCCCGCCAGCATTTGATTTGCTTCAGTTTGCTTGGCCTGTGCTTCTGGCTTCCAACAGCAGGGGGCACCCATGCAGTTCTTTTTCTCCTGTCTCCCAATCTTCGGCTGTCTGGGGCTGTGGGCAAGGCTGGCGCTCCTTGGTTACTCCATCCCCTGTGGATGGCGAGGCTCCCCAACTTGCCTGCCTCTCCAGCTGGGATTTGTCCTGCTTGAACTGGGGGCGACATCCATTCCAACTTTTCCTGTTTGTTCCACGCTGCAGATGGCGGAGCTCTGGTCCAGCCTGAGTCCTACATTAGTCTGGCTTTTCTCGCTGGGAGGAGCCTGTCCTTTAGTAGCATTCTGTACATGGGCAGAGGCTGAATGGCAGGTGAATCATGGCTGCTCCAGACCCTGAGATCAGTCACATGGTCACGATCCTGCTCCTGGGTATGTGTGTGTCTTGAGTGACAGTCATGAAATCAGTTTTTAAGGAAGATGACACCAAACATCACCATCTATTTTTAGGTACCTAGCCATTCAGCTGCTGGCATTCCCTGCTCCCATTTCTCAAATAAGGCAGCACCCTTCTGTCATAAGCCATCATGGTTTGTTAAAAATACTTGGCTACCTGTCCTCCATACAACATGCAGATTGCCACACAAAGCCCAGTACCAGAGATCCTTCTTTCTGTTCTGCTCACAAGCTCCAACAGGCTGGCTGCCCGCAGCTTTCAATTGGGGTTCCAAAGAGTTGTGGTGAGACAACTTGCAAGGTGGCGTTGGTTTAAATTGGGAAGGGGTATGCAAAGATTCCCTTAGGCAAAAATGTTCTGTTCCCTTTTAGTCCTCCACCTCTCAAATGAGACACCAAGATTTGGTCCATCTGGAGCATTGGCAGAAAGGCCTTTGGACCGTACCAGCAGGTGGGGAGCCAGAAGCGGCCCACCCTGAGATGGAGCCCTGCTAAGATGTAGTGCAGTGTGATTTGCTTTGGGCCCAGCATCATGGGTACTTTGCGATCCAGAGTTTACGGTTCAAAAGGAACCGTATGCATGAATTAGGCTACTAAACTAACCACTCATAGTCCTCTGGCTCCTGGGCAAAGGAAATACAGATTACATTGCAAAGGATAAACACAAATATTTTTGGTTGGGAAGGGGAAATTAACTGCTTGGAATTGGACTGCAAGAGTTGAATACAGGTAGTCCTCCACTTATAATAGTTCATTTACAGTCGTTCAAAGTTAATGGCGCTGAAAAAAATGACATGACTTGCAACAGCACTGAAAAAAGTGACCATTTTTCACTTATAACCGTTGCAGCATCCCCATGGTCATGTGATTTACATTCAGATGCTTGACAAGTGGTTCATATTTATGACAGTTGAATGATCCCCTTTTGTGATCTTCTGACAAGCAAAGTCAATGGGAAAGCCAGATTTGACTTAACTGCAGTGATTCACTTAACAAATGTGGCAAGAAAAGTTGTAAAATGGGGCCAAAGTCAACATATTTCTCATTTAGCAACATAAAGTTTGGGCTCAATTGTGGTTGTAAGTTAAGGACTACCTGTATAAGAAACGATGTCAACTTTCTCTGTGCCAGAAGTTCATGTCCAAGTTAGATGCAACAGGACAGTTTTGATGAGCTTAAAGATGACCAAGGTGGGATCCGTCTTCCAGAGAAAGAGAAGAGGGCATGGGTGAGGACTTAGACAATCCAGTAATCAAATCTGCAGATGACCAAACACCAGAGAGGTTGTATCAACATTTATAAGAGGAGCATCGGGCCACAATCTTCAAGATCGATTTTAACAGATGGAAAGTCTTGCATTTGGGCAGGAAACATGAAGCTAGATGACATTGTCAGGGATACCTCAGTACTGGAATCCTGCAATGGGCAGGGATTGGACTAGACGATCTCCAAATCCTCTTGCAAGTCTTGTATTTTCTGATTATGGGTCTTCAGCCTTGTGGTCTTCTTTCAAATCCCAGCTCAACCAAAACAGCCAATGCCTCAGAGGAACCCCATTTAAGCCTTCATCCCTCACACCATTGTTTTATCATTTTGTAGGAATCACCCAGCCACAATCCTAAGTCAGTTAAATCCAAGCAACCGAAGGAAAAGTCTAGGAGTGCTTTACATCATGGTACCTGGAAAAGAATGTGGGATTGCAAGGGAGGGTTCCAAGAGGTTCTCCACAGACAGATTGGAGACAAGCAGTTTGTTACCCTGAAGTGAAACAAATCATTCTGAGTTGGCTGCGCATTAATTATTGTTGAAAGAAAAATCTTCATCAGGGTCCAATCCAAGCCGGGAATAAACAAAATGGAGAAAGGTTCTTTATTGAGTTGCAGAACCAGACAGAAATGTGACTCTGGGGCAGCTGACCTTGGGCTTTTGTGTTTGGAGTTGTTCCTGTTCTTGTGGCATGAGCCTTGACCTGAGGTTGTGTGCCCTTTTGGTATTCTGATGGTGTCCTAAAGGTCATGTCCTGCTTCCCTGGGGCTGTAGTTGATAGCCTGATGTCCTGTGTTGGATTTTTGGGTGAGGGGTTGCTGGTTCTAATTCTATCACTCTATTATTGTTAGCTATCAACTCTTGCTCCAAGTGTTTTTGAAAGATCCTGTCTTGAAGGGGTTTCTGCAGGTAGTATTTGTTCATGAATGGGGGCCTGTCTTTCTGAATGGGATTATCAAATCTGCATTTCTACAGATTTGGCCTGCTAAGTTTCTGGCTGGAGAGAGGGAGAAGTTTGTGCCTTTTAACATTCCCCCAAATATTTCGTTCTGGGGGGCGGGGGTGCTGTCTTCCTACAGTTTAAAATACAGATGGCAAAACTGAAGCTTTATAGGTAGGGAAAAACTGGGCTGCCTTCCTGCCCCCCTCAAAGAGATTTGTCCAGCACTCCAAGCAGTCTCCTGAACTGTTTTTGCAGGAAATTGCGTTGCAGGAAAACATCTGGCAAACATCTGGTTCAAGTTACAACAGGACTGAGCGGAAAGGCTATTTTTACCACTCCTCTCTGGGGGAGAGGAGGTGGGGCAGCAGAGGAAAGGGAATGCATGGAGTTTCTTTATCCTAGGAGCAATGACACTTCACCACCGCCGCCGCCGCCCCCCCCCCCCCAGCAACAGGGCTTCAGTTCTCCAGAGGCCAGGATCTGCCTTGTCTCAGATGACAAAATTAACTGCTTTCCCTAATTCCAAAATTAATTTCAGAATTTTTTTACAGCTACTTGTTTGCATGAACTGCATATATGCAAGGGAGCGCGCGTGCACACACACACACAAACATGCCTGGTCCAATCACAATCCTCTGTCGCTATAGGACAAAGGCTTCTATTCCCTGCTGGAAAAGCAGGGAAGGAGGAGCAACATCTGCCCCCCCTTCATCTTCAAGCTGAAGACCAGGGAATCTCTGGAAGGTTATGAGAGGGGAAAACCAAGTGTGGGAACAGCTTGCTTCTCTCACACGAACCAAGAAAGCCCCGTAAGAGGTGGTCCATGCATCCCCTCCACCCCCACACACCCAGTGAGACCCTGGAGCCTGGGACGTGAAGAAGCAAAACTTCTCAGGAAAGTATCAGCTTCCTCCATGGGGGGGGGGGGAGGCTGGTCTGGCACTTGATTCAAATGAGGTTGTACTATAAAAACACCCTTGGAAGGAATCTATCCCAATGTTTCCCAGTGATACAAACTGGTGACTCCCCCCCCCCTTCCAGGCACTGGGGCATTTTTGAGGAATGACACCCACAATCAGCCTAAGGGAGCGAGCATTGAGCACCACAAGAAGAACTGCACTGGAATAATTCTGTTTTATAAAAGATAAGGCAGTTTTACACATTAAATTGAGTATTTGCTACCAATCAGTTAACCGCTGCATTCAGTGAGGAACTAACAGAATAAAGCGCCTGGGCACCAGGCACAGGACCCTCTGCAGCTTCAGTCCACAGCTTCAGTCCACGAGAAGCCACTGGTGGACTCATCAGACTCCCCTATCCCCCTCTGCTGAACCCCTTTTTAGAAAACAAATTTCACAGCAGAGGAAATTCCAGGAGAGTCACCATGTTGTAGGAGGATAGCCTAAGATACAGTACTTTAGATAAGGAATTGTGTGTGTGTGGGGGGGGGGAATTTCCTATGGCTTGGCAAGTTGGGAGAAGAGCCTGCCCACCAGCTGGGGAAAGAAAGAGTGGGTGCAGAGCACATACCTGGGCACAGCGCCAGCCCTGGGCAAGCAGGTCAGCTAAGATTGGGATGGACTGTTCATACTGAGCCCAGCTTCTTCAGCTGTTGGAGGTTTTGACCCCTGAAGGTCTTGTATCCTTCCACAGAGCAGGCCCAAAGTCCTTGAAGCCTCCTCCCTTCCAGATCCATTAGGGGATGCTGTAAGAACTTTTCAGAACCCATGACAGACTCTCTTCCTCCCCACCCCCACAGGGTCAGAGAAGCTGGTACCTAGGAGTGGTCCTCTTAGTGTCCCTGCCACAGTCCTTCCCAATTGATCCTTGAGGCTCCCACTGGCTATGTGTGATGCTCACAGTCAATCACATACACTGGGGAAGACCTCTCCCCACCCACCCACCATTATCCCTCTTAGTTCAAGGTCTGTGACTGCCGCAGTGCCTCAAGGAGTGCGTACTCAGCTTAGGCATGAAAGAAGTAGTCAATAGTAGCGGACTCTCCCGATGGTCCCAGTCCCAGTTCCTAGAATGTCTGGTTGCCCATTACGCCAAATTTCTCTGAGGACCCTCTCACGCTCCTCCAGACGCTGGGCACGTTCCAGTTCCTCAGCTGAAGCAAAGACACTGATTGTGAGGGTTTCATCTGGGGTGGTGGGGGATACCAGGGGCAGGTCTGTCATGGCTAAGGTGGGGACAGAAAGTGCATGGTTGGTTGTATCTTCTTCCTCTTCCTCCTCCTCTTCTTCCTCCTCCTCGCCCTCACTCAAGTCCTGCAGACTCTTTCGATGCTTGGGAGGGATGGCTTGAGGGTGCCATGAGATGTGAATGACCAGCAGGCAGAGCGTCAGCACCAGACCAAAGCAGACACCCAGTACGAAGTAGAGGCCCACACTCTCCAGGTTATCTAGTCAAGACAAAGAGGAGCAGGTCAGAAATGGTGGCTTGAAAGGAGGAGGAGGAGGAGATGGGGGGGGGGGCTCACTGGGCAAATTCTTCCCAGTTTGTACTCTCCAGGAATGGGCTGCTCGGGCACCATGGGAGTTAAATCAAACATTCTGGGGCACAGGTACAGGAAGCTGTGGTGGCACATCTCCTCCTTGGGGGATGTCATTTACTTTTTCTATGCTGCTCTTCAGACTGCAAGGAGGGAATAGCAATCTACCCAGAAAACAATATGGATGGGCTAGACTAAAGAACCTGACTATCTCCACCATTTCCCCCTCCTGGAGAACAATAAGACAACAAATAAAACCACCAAGTAAGTTCATTTTAAAAATCAGAAAAGCAAAGCAACAGGCACAATAATCTTTGCACTTGAAGCAGCTGTAGCCCATACATTGGTGAAAAAGGGAAACTTTCCAGGGTCTTCTGAAAGACAGTACAAATAGTCCTCACTTACTGACCATTCATTTACTGGCCAAAGTGACAATGCTGAAAAAAATAAATGTACTGCCCATTTATGATCTTTGCAGAGTCCCTGTCATGTGATTGCCATTATAGTCAGTATGCGTTGACCTGTGCCTGTGTTTTTTTTCTTTCCCCCTTATGGAGCAGAGAGATAGGAGAGGAACTGCAAGAGAGTAAGCTGCTCTTCTACACATTGATAGCAAAGTGATCATTTTCTCTCCAAATTCTTTTCTTTGTGTGAAAGAGAAACAAGCAACTGATTTCTGTAGGCAATATCTCTGCAGAGATATTGTGGGAGATGGATTTCAAGAGAGTAACTCCCAACTTGTAATTTTTGGATGGTCTTCAAGGGTAGTCCCATGTAGAGTGCATTGCAGTAATCCAAGCAGGGAGCGACCATTGAGCAATCTGTGCAAAGCCCACCTGGGCAAGGTTGCCACCTGCTTCTTGAACAGGAGTCATAATTCTAGGAGGACCTCCTAGTCCAGGGGAGTGTCACCCCATCCAGAGTAAAAAATGACATATCACCCGAGCTGGGGGAGGGGGTGAAAGACCCAGATGCACAATTTAGTTGCAGATCGCAGATGACACTAAACTGGCAGGAGTAGCCAACACCCCAGAAGACAAACTCAGGATCCAAAAAGATCTTGATAGACTTGAACAATGGGCCCTATCTAACAAAATGAATTTTAATGTGGAAAAAAGCAAAGTTTTACATTTAGGCAGGAAAAATCAAAGGTATAAGTACAGATTAGGCGAGACCTGGCTCAAAAACAGTAACTGTGAGAGGGACCTTGGAGTCCTAGTGGACGATCACTTGACTATGAGCCAGCACTGTGCAGCAGCAGCCAAAAAAGCTAATACAATCCTGAGTTGTATAAACAGAGGAACAGAAGCAAGATCACACAAAGTATTAGTACCGCTTTATAAAACCCTAGTTAGACCACACCTGGAATACTGCAACCAATTTTGGTCAAAAAAGATGTTGAGACTTTGGAAAAAGTTTAGAGAACAGCAACTAAGATGATCCAAGGTCTGGAGACTAAAACATATGAAGAACAGCTGCAGGACTTGGGTTTGGCTAGTCTAAAGAAAAGAAGAAACAGGGGCGACATGATAGCAGTTATTCCAGTATTCGAGGGGCTGCCACCAAGAAGAGGGGATCACGTTATTCATCAAAGCACCTGAGGGAAGGACGAGAAACAATGGTCGGAAACTGACCAAAGAAAGAAGCAACCTAGAATTAAGGAGAAACTTCCTAAGAATGAGGACAATTAATCAGTGGAACAGCTTGCCTTCAGAAATCGTGGGCACTCCATCACTGGAGATTTTTAAAAAGAGGCTAGACAGTCACTTGTCTGAGATGGTATAGGTTCTCCTGCTTGAGCAGGGGGCTGAAGACCTCCATGGTCCCTTCCAGCTCTATTCTATTCTATTCTATTCTATTCTATTCTATTCTATTCTATTCTATTCTATTCTATTCTATTCTATTCTATTCTATTCTATTCTATTCTATTCTATTCTATTCTATTCTATTCTATTCAACAATTTCTCCCCATCCAGATCTTTACTGCCTCCAGGTTTTCAGTTAGCACTGCAACAGTATCGCCTGCATGGAGAGAAGTGGATGTATAACCCCATGCCATTGGATGACCTCCCTAGCGGCTTAGATATTAAAGAGAGAGCTGAAAGACTCAAGCCCTGAGGCATCCTATGTTGCAAGGGTCTGGCACTCAACCTCTCCTCCTCCACCAACTGTATAGACCTGGCTATACAGGAAAGAGGAGAATCACTGCAAAACTGTGCTTCCCACCTCAAACCCCAATGCCACTCCAGAAAGATACCATTGTTGATGATATCAAAAACTGCTGAGAGGTCCAGGAGGGCCAGAATAGTGGCACCAGTCTCATCTTAGTCCCTGAAAGTCATCTACAAGAGTGACAAGTTTCAGTTCTGTACCCTGGTCTGAATCCAGATTGAAAATGGTCCAAATAATCAATTTCATCCAGGGCCCTGTAGTCGAGTGCCAACCATTCTCTCAATGATCTTCCCTATAAAGGGAAGGTTAGAGACTGATGGAAGTTGTCTAATACTGTTGGGGTAGAAGGATGCACTGTTGAGAAGGGGTCCACCATGGTATCCTCCAAGACAGGTAGTACCACTCCCTCTTGCAAAGAGGCATTTAACCACCACTTAACCTAAATACATACTACCTCCTGGGATCCCTGACCAACCAGGAGAGGCATGAGTCCAGGAGAGGCATGAGTCCATGTAGCTGAGCTTATAGCCACAAGGACCCTGTCCTTCAGGATCAACCGGCTCAAATATTTCCCAGATAATTGGACTCAAGTCAATTCCAAGAGATCCTGCCCAGCAAGACCAAGCATGTTGTGCACCCATCAAGCGCTCTCAAACACTGTCTGGTGTGGTAGCAGACACATATTTCAACCAAGCCCCATTTGTCCACCTACCTCGGATATGTGCATAGGCTGCAATGCTGCTACTCAGGAGTTCCATTTCCCCTTCACCGTCAGCTTCCATGGCAGATGCCTTTGTGGTACCTGGAGAGGGGAGGATAGTTTCAGCAGTGAGGAAGGTTTGCATCATCCTGGACCTTGCATCGCCCTTCAACTGGCTAGCTGGTTTGTCTTGACTATTTATTAATTAAAAATTAAAACATAATATGCTCCTTACATTTCCTTCAGTTGCTCAAGGGAGCTTACAGGCTGATTGTCTTTCATTTGACCCAAATGCATGAGCGTTGAAGTGGGCTGGGCTGAGGAAGGGTGAATGACTCAAAGTCACCCAGGAGTCTCCATTGCTGAAAGTAGATTGGAGTTGAGTAGGCAGTGTCGCAATAGGGATATTATGCTTTTGCAAGGCTAAATGCAGTGCTTTTTTTGTAAAAAAAAAAAAAGGTGCCGGAACTCACACACGTCATATAACCCGCTTTGCCTATCCTACAAGGTTCCATCCAAAAAAGGTGCCGGAACTCCGTTCTGGGCATTCTATGAGAAAAAAAGCCCTGGCTAAATGTATCCTCTGGGGCAGAGGTGGGCAGCTATGGCCCCTTTACCATGCTGGCTCAGGAATTCTGGGAGCTGAAATCCACAGGGGCCATAGTTGCCACCCCTGCTCTGGCACCTCACAGCAGAAGAGAAGCAAAATGCTTCAGTCAGGCGATGTCACAGTGGTTCTTTCACATCTGCCTGTCTCAGAGGTGGAAATATGGGGGCAGGATGGGCTGGATCCCAACCATAGTGCAGTGCAGGAAAAAGCTGCCTGCCTACTTTCAAGAAGTCAGACCAGTAAGAGACACACAACTACCTTTTCCACAGCACTTAGAATGAAGCAAGTTAAATAAAAGGAGCTTTGAAGCCAGGATGGCAGCAAAACAGAGTCCTTTTAACCAGCAAGCACAGCCTGGCTCCCCCCTCCCTGCCCAGGCATCATGGGAGGCTGCCAAATCCTATGAGTAAATCGAAGCTAGCAGCCAAACAGGACAGGAAATGGTTTCTTTTCCTTGCCCTCTGCTTTAGCTCTGTTTGGCCCTTAAAATGTTTTCTGAGCTGCAGAATGGAGCAGGCAAGGGAGGAAGGAAACTTCTTGGAGCTTCCTGGCTGAAGAAGAATCCGAAATGGCACCTCCCATTCTCAAAGCTGATCCAGGCGCTCTTTTGTGGGTCTGGCCCAGGTCGTGGTGATGGGCAAAAACTGGGGCTTTTCCCTTTCTTTCTTTCTTTTTTTAATTTTATTTTTCATTTTTCCAATTTACAAAACAATAAACATTTTTTTAACAGTACTGTGTCATGTATCTCTTACAGTTATTTACATTTAGTGCTATACATTTTGTTTCTCTGTTCTAACCAATTATACCACTTATCCCACACCTCATAAAATTCTGTTTCTTCCTTGCCTTTCATTTCTTCTTCTTGTGCCATATCCGTTATCGGACGTTGGCGATCATGTTGGCGATCCTGTTTTTATCAGCAGCCGCACGAAAAAGTGCTGCTGAGTTTTGTCCAAACCAGTCCCTTAGATTTTGAAGCCATGATGTTCTTCTTCTGCCTGGACCTCGTTTGCCTTCAATCTTTCCTTGGAGGATTAAATGGAGTATGCCGTATTTTTCTGGGTGTCGCATCACATGTCCGAAATATTCTAACTTTCGTTTTTTAATTGTTTTGATGATTTCCCTTGGCTTTCCCAGGCGGCTTATCACCTCCTCATTTCTGATTTTGTCAATCCAGCTTATATGTAACAGCCGCCTGTAAATCCACATTTCAAACGCTTCTAGTCTCTTCAGGTGGCCTTCTGTCAGAGACCAACTCTCTACTCCACAGAACAGGATAGAAAAAATATAGCATCTGACAAGCCTGATTTTCAGTCTTAGGCTTATGTCGTGACTGCAGAAGACCTTTTTCATTTTGAAGAATGCTGTTCGAGCTTTCTCTATCCTTGTCTTTACTTTCAGCGGTCATGTCCCAGCTTTCATGTAAATTAGAACCGAGGTGCGTGATCCTTTGAACTTTTTCTAGTGGTGTTCCTTCTGAATTTACTGGTGGTAAGTTAACGGGTTGTTTGCTGACGACCATGATCTTGGTTTTTGAGGTGTTAAACTTCAAGCCGTATTTTCCAGATGTTTCTGTGACTCTGTTGATGAGGAGCTGAAGGTCTTCATGCTTACTGGCAAGCAGAACTGCTTCTAGCGGACCGGGAGATTCTTAGCACCCCTGCTAAGGGGCGCCCGTACTCGGGGCCATTGTTAGGTTTTGCCGCCATTAACATGATTTTCCTGGGAAATATCTAGTGTAGTAGTCTTCCCTTTGCTTTCTACACCGCTGTGCACACGCTGTTCAAGTGGCTGCCACCACACCATACACTGTTCTTCTGAATCCATTCCAACCAATATGGTCTCCGCCTTCAGTCGATACTGGGGAGCCAGCTGCCACTCACCAGGCCTGTTGGTCCACGGGAGGTATTTGATTCCCTCCAACCCGCCATTACAGTATAAAAGCCATAATGGGTAGGCCCCCCCAATCCGCCACCCGGGGACGCGCTCTGTGGGGGTTCCAGGCTCCCCCTTTCATTTCTAGCGTAAGCTTATACATCTCGGCACATTCTAATATCTTATGGATAATCATATCATTAGCTGGTATATTTTCAAGTTTCCAGCATTGAGCATAGACAATACGTGCTGCTGTTACTATGTGTACAATAATATACTGGAGTTGCTTCTTTATCTTTTGATTAATTATTCCTAATAAAAATAATTCAGCTTTAAATTAAATTTGTTCTCCTGTTATCTCCTGTAGCCATCTCCTTATCTGTTCCCAGTATTTCCTTGCTTTAGGGCATTGCCACATGTGATAAAATGTTCCATCCTTATATTTACACTTCCAACAGTCCGGTTTCATATTTGTGTACATCTTAGCCAATCTCGCCGGTGTTAGATGCCACCTATAAAGCATTTTGTATTGATTTTCTTTATATGCAGTCGACAACGTTAATTTGCAGTTTTTATTCCATACTTTTTCCCATTCTTCTAAATTTATATTTTGGCCTACATTCTGTGCCCATGCTATCATCGAACCTTTCACTATTTCTTCTTCCATTTCTACCTCTAATAAATATTTATATGCTTTTGTTATAAATTTTTCTTCCTTGCCTATCAGTATTCTATCCAATTGTTGTGGTACCCCTTAATTCCATATTCTTCCATATCTTTTCTATATCTCGACTGTGTCTGTAAATATGGCCACCAGTCTATAATTATACCCTGTTCTTTTAGTTCTTCCTTTGATTTAAGATTCCCCTGGCTATCTAATAGTTCTTTGTATCTTATCATCTTTTTTTTATCCAATGTATTCGGGTAAATTGTTGCCTCCATTGGCGAGACCCAATTTGGTAATTTCATATAATGTTTCCTTTTGACCTTTTCCCATGTCCATATCAACGCTTCTCTTATTTGATGTCGGTAAAAGTATGCATATGTCTTGTTACGTTTATCCCATAGGAAGGCATGCCAGCCGGCCTGTAGATCGTGTCCTTCAATCGTTAACACCCTTTTGTTGTTCAAGTTAATCCAGTCCCTAATCCATAATAGCCCCGCTGCTTGATAATAAAATTCCCATTTTGGAAGTCCAAAGCCACCCCTGCTTCTACTATCTTGTAGCGTTTTAATATTTATCCGTGCTTTCTTACCCAACCAGATAAATTTTTTAATTATTTTATTTAGTTCTTCAAAAAATCTCTTCTCTAATTTCATAGGGACTGTCTGAAATAAATATAATAATTTTGGCAATATGTTCATTTTAATCACTGAAATCCTTCCTAATAATGATAATTGTAACTTTTGCCAAATCTCTAAATCTTTTTTCATTTGTTGTATCAGTTTTTTATAATTATCATCTTTTATTGAGGAACACCTTACAGTAAGCCAAATTCCTAAATATTTAATCTTTTTTTCAATTTGCAATCCCAAATCTTTTTCTAATTCTT
Organism: Azemiops feae; assembly: GCA_023970755.1. Lineage (NCBI taxonomy): Eukaryota > Metazoa > Chordata > Lepidosauria > Squamata > Viperidae > Azemiops > Azemiops feae. The sequence continues at coordinate 110,507 of JALGBA010004073.1, forward strand.
TCTTTTGTTGTTAAATTTTTTGCTAACATTTTAGTCTTTTCTCTATTAATTTTCAGTCCTGCCACTGTCCCATATTTTTCTATTTCATTCATTAAGGTGTTTCCTGTCTCTAGCGGCTCTTCTATGAAGAACACTAGATCATCCACAAATGCCTGCGTCTTGTATTCTTCTTTCTTTACCTTTAGTCCTTTTATCTCTCTATTATGTCTAATTTGGGTTAGCAGCACTTCTAACGTCAAGATAAAAAGAAGAGGTGACATTGGACATCCCTGTCTTACTCCTTTATTTATTTCAAATTTCTCTGTGTTATCCCCATTAATTATCACTCTAACCTTTTGTGTTGTATATATCGCCTTTATCGTTTTCTCAAACTTCCCTCCAAATCTCATATCTTTGATCTGTTGGAACGAAAACTGCCAATTAAGATTATCGAATGCTTTCTGGGCGTCCAAAAATATTAGTGCCACCTGTTTTGTGTTTTCTTTAAAAAATAATTCTATTTCTTTTCTAATCCTTGAAATAAATTCTTTTTCCTTTAGAATTTGAGAATTCAGTGTCCACCTTCTCCTAACTTTTTTCTGTCCTTTCCAAATTATTTTCAAGGGATTATGGTCAGCCCACATATTTGGCCTTATTTCTATTTCTTCTATATCTTTTCCTACCTCTCCATTCATCCATGCCATATCTAACCGGGACCAGGATTTGTGTGGGTTTGAGAAAAAAGTATATTCCTTTTTTTTTTAATTCAATTCCCTCCACTGATCAAATAAGTTAAGTTCATGTACCATCTCAAAGAATGTCCCTGGTAATATTTTTCATTTCTTTTTATTTTTCATACTACTAACATAATCCTTTTTTTCGTTCACCACCGCATTATAGTCTCCTACTATACAAATATTTCCCTGTCCTATTTCTATGAGTTTTTCATGTAATTTGCTGTAAAATTCTTTTTGATTCTCATTTGGGGTGTAAATTGTCACCAACAACCATGACTTCTGCTCAATTTGTAGTTCTATTATTAACACTCTTCCATCTATATCTTGATATTTTAATTTAGTCTTTATTCCCTTCCTAATATATACCGCTATTCCCCTCTGTTTTTGTTCCGCTAATGCTGTATATAATATTCCTAATTTCAGGAATTCCAAACATTTCCTATGTTGCTCTTTTATATGTACCTCTTGTAGGCACACTATATCTATACCTTGTTTTACTAATTTTGTTAATATTTGTTTTCTTTTAGCAGGGGCATTTAATCCATTAACATTAATCGATATTAGCCTCATTTCTTCTTCCATTATTCTACTTGTATATTTGTCGTATTCTCAAACCCACTCCTTCTTCTCTCCTTTGTCCTTTTTCTTCCTTACTTTCTATCTCCCATTCTATTTCTTTTGACTCCTGTTGTTGGTCTTCCTGACTTCTAGATTCTAATTCCTCTTTGCTACTACTCTCTTCTTCCACCCCTTCGAATTGATCATAGAGTTCTCGTGCCTTATCTAAATTGTCTATCTTGATCTTTCTCTCCTGCCATAATACCAACAACCCTTCTGGGATTAACCATCTAAATAGTATATTTTTTTTAATCAGCTGTGCAGTGAGAAACCTATAATCTCTTCTCTGCTCTCTTACTTTCTTTGGGACTTGTTTTAATGTTTGTATTTCTTTATCCTTATAGATCATTGGGTCATCTCTCGTGATCTTATAAATTATATCTCTGACTTTCTTTCTCGCAAATCTTATATGGACTTCTCGTGGCAGTCAATTGCGCCTAGCATAGCTTGTGTGAATTCGGTACACCTCATCAATCTCCAGTAATATTTCTTGCCTATCCCTTTGTAGGGGTCAGCTCTGCCATAATAGTACCCAGGTCTTCTCCCTTTTCTTCCATTACATTCTGGAATCTTAAATAAAACGCAGCTCGGTCCATTTCCAAGTGAATAATTGATTCTTCCATTTTTTTGTTAATTGCCATCAATTTTTTGTCTACTATATCCACTTTTTTTCCGTTTGTTCCGACCTCGCCTCCACTGTCTTTATTCTTTCTTCATTTTTCTCAATTGTTTGTTGTATCATCTCTATCCTATTGTCTAATTTATTCATATCCCCTTTCAGTTCTATATGGTTTTTAGACATTATTTCCTGCATTTTCAACATCGTTGAATAGCCAATAATGTTGTTTGCATAGTTTGCATGTTTGATATTACACTCTGTTTTTCCATCCCCAACATTCCTTCTATTGTTCTCTGACCTGATGGGGATGAGGGTGTCAATGATGGACTTGATGTTGTTTTCTTTCCTGTTCTCAATGTTGTCATTGCAGTACTTGTCATATTCCTCAAATATACACTATTCTTTTAATTAATAATTCCCTTTATAGCCAATCTCAGCAGTAACTTATATTTAATGCTATTTGTTCTCTTAACTCACACTTCTTTATACCTTTATACCTTAATCTCCTCTTAATCCTTTAACTTAATCCTGTTAGCCTTTAAAATATATATATATATATATATATACCTATCAATCAATTAATTGTAAATCAAATTTACTTATAACTCTAAATCAATTATTAATATAACTCTTATCTATATATAACCTATATATTTAATCACCTTAATATTCCCTTATTTAGTTAGCAGCCTATTAATTTCACGTTTTTCTTTCTCTTCTTTTCTACATCCACTGTCTCTCCTTTCTCTTCCACTCCCAAACCTCTTTTCTCCTTCTCCAACACCATTCACTTTCTCTTTTCCTTCTTACGGCTCCATTTTCCTTCTCCAGTCTTATACCGTCAACCGCCTATCCACTCGTCACTCTCACCGCCGCTTCCCATCCTCTCGCCGTCTCCTTTACTTTCCCCAATCTTCTGTTGCCTTCCGCTCCTTCCTCGTCTCTGCGTCCCGATCCCTCTCCGCCTTTCTCCGCCTTTCTCCACCGTCTCTACTTTCTCCAATCTTCTGCTACGTGCTGCTCCTTCTCCGTTTTCAATTTACTTTCCTTCGTTTTTTCCTGCTTCTCTCGCTGCTCTCCTAGACCACCAGTTTCTCTCCCACTTTCACTATCGCCCGTCGTCTCACTTCATCGTCTCTCGTCTTTGTTGTACCACCTCCCTTATCTCTTTCCTCAATTTTCACTCTTTCATTATTTTAGGTTTCAAATTCCACCGATCTTCTCCCAGCTACTTCCTTCACCGTGTGTTAATCCTCTCCTCTTAAACCATTTGCCACAAAGTTCTTGTTCTCCCTCCTGTTAATCCTTTAGTTATTTTAATTTGCTGACTCACAGCTCTTCCCGCTGGGTCGCCGCTTGCTTTGAGGATTCCCTCGCAAATTGAGCTTCCTTCTCACACCAAAACTCACGGATATGTAAATCTTTTTAGGCTCTTCTCTTCTATTACTGTTTTGGGATATTTTTACTCACTTCAAATGACACAGTCTGTTAAATAAATCCTTACTTCCGCGTCATCTGTGACTTGTCATGGCCTCGAGTCTGCCATCTCGCAATAGCAGACACTTTCACGCCGGGTTTAAGAGGTTTCCTTGTGTTGTAGTGGGTGATCGCCTTTCACCTTGCTACCCCCAAGGCTTCCCCCTTTGTCTCGCGTGGCTCTCCAGGCTCTCCGCGCCCCGAAGGGTCCCCAATCGTGAAAGAATCAGAGTTAGAGGATGGAGACTGTCCTCTTTCCTCTACAACGCCTCAACATCGCCACCGGAAGTCTTTTCCCTTTCTTTTATATCCCACCACTCCTGATGCTTCCCGTTACTGTCCAGGAATGGCTGCACCTCAGGGGCAGAACAACTGACTGGGCTTCGAGGCTCCTGTTTCTGCTCCAGCCCAGGGCAGGCGACAGGCTGAGTCTCTAGGCTACATGGCAAGGATGCGTACGGAACAACTTCAAAGTTTTCTCACTTCCACTGGCAAGTATTCCCCTTCCTGTTCCTTGGTGGGGACAAATTGTGCTGCAAGGACAGCTGCATCATGGGCTTTGGGACCTGGAAGGAAGTTCAAAACATTTTCTCCATCTTTCCACTCCAGAGAAGAGGACAAGAAAGAGAGAAAATGCTATAAGTTCAGTTTGGGGAGGATGGACTTGTACAACATGGACTGTACCTCAGAAGATCTGTTGATCTATGCTACATGTGATCAGGAAGGTTTCAAACTACCTCTGTCAGGGTTAGATATGTAAACATTAATTAGAATAGAATAGAATAGAATAGAATAGAATAGAATAGAATAGAATAGAATAGAATAGAATAGAATAGAATAGAATAGATAATAGAATATAGAGTATAGAGTATAGAGTAGAACAGAACAGAACAGCTGAAAATGCTACAACACAGAAGCACAAAGGTTGTCCTCAATTTTTCAAAAGGCACAACAAAAATAATAAAAGTTACAGTACAGGAAGCCCCACATCAACTGATGTGCAGTTTGAATTTAAAAGAATGAGCTCCCCTTTCCTGGTTGTGTAGAGATGGGAAGCTTGAGTTGGGGCTCCTACGGAGAGCTGGGACTGGACTCAAGGGTCCCTCTAGGAAGGACAACTGACTGCAGCAACTCCATTTGTTATGTTGACTTCTTCACTGCTTTGGAACCAGCAGGGTAGTTCTTGTGAGGGGAAGGTCCTCCTAGTTTTCATTATGCAGCATTGTTCAGATGTCAAAGGTCAGAGGACTTCCCTGGCACCAAAGGAGTATCCAAGGACCACTGAACGAACAGAGGCACTTTCCCTTTGGGGAGAACCCATTTCACTCATGGAAGCACTCGGCTCCTGCCTCTCCTTACCAGAGACTGCCAGAAGGTAAGTGGGCAGAGAAGATGCATTTGGGGGCTTCCTCTCTCACCCAAGGTGCACAAAGATCAACGAATTATGTATTGGCAGTTTTGATTCTTTGGGTGGATGGGTCAGCTTTGGTTGTGTTCCATCTAGTAATTTGCTTTTTAAACATCCTGAGAGTTGCAAAGGACATCGATTAGAAAGTCTCTCCACAAGAAAAGGAAGGAAACAGCTTTAAAGGGGTCCCGGGCTGCTTCTTTCCAGGGCGCGGAGAAGCCCAGCAGTGTCACCGTCTCCCGCCAAACAGCAGACTGGGCAGGAAAAGCAGGAATGCGGGCGGAAGAAACCCTCGGGAGAGCAAACCTCGGAGAGCCAGAACTGGAGACGCTATAACTTTTGGAAGTGCCCCCCCCGCCCCGCCGCGAGAAAAGACGCTCGCCTCAACGCGGCGAAGGAAGGAGTGCGCGGCACGGAGCTCCGCCCCCCCCCCGCGGCTCCTTCCCGGGGCAACCGCGGCCGGGCAGGGGGGCTCGGGCGGCGGGGGCTGGTAGCCCGCCAGGTGACGCTCCCTCCTTGCGCTCCTCGGACAGTCTGCGGGAGCGCGGCCCCGCAACTGCCCCCGTCCCTGGCTCGGGGAAAGGGAGGATGGGGCGCCGCCCGGGACTCGTTCCTCCAGAGAGACGTGGCTCCGGCTAAAGGGGCTCCGTCTAGGCCAAGGGGGAGGGCGGGGAAGGTTCAGTCGTGCCCTGCAAAACGAAGGAGCGAGGCAACCTCTGAACTTAAGCAGAGTGCCGGCCAGGAGTCGCCTGCCTCTCCTGCCAGATTGTGACCACCCAGGAACCGGCGCGGCCCGGCGGCCAAGCCTCGGGCAGGCTGCCGGGCCGATCCGGAAAGCGAGCTCGTCCGGCGGTCGTCAAGAGAGCCCCTCTCGCCACGTCCGCCGCCGGGGGAGCAGAGGCGGTGAAGCGGCGGCGGCTCCTCGAAGGCGCGTCCTGCTTCGGTGCCGCCGCGGTAGCTGTAAGCAGCGGCTTACCTGTTGCTTTCAAGGCTGCGGTTGCCGGCTCCCCATCGCGGCAGAGGCAAGCACGGCCCGCGGGAGAATCCGGCCGGGGCTGACGAGCCGAGCCGAACTGGCCGACCGTCCGGCTCGAGTGGAAAGGGGCGCTCCCTTCGGCGCAGCCGGAGGCGCGCGGGGGCGGGAAGCGAGCGGGACAGGCGGGGCGGCCGGCAGAAGGGACGCTCTCGGCACCGCCCCGGAGCCCTCTGTCAGCGGAATTGGCAGGACGGGAGCCCGCCCTTCCGCTGGGACGGCCTCCGGGGCGGTTGCTAGCGGGCAGGGAAGCAGCGTCCTGCCCGCCGAGAGCGAGACGAGCCCGCTCCGGCCTGCCGCCCCTTCCCCTCCCGCGCGGGCTGGGGAAGACTCGTGGGCGCCGTCCAGCTTCAGATCAGTTGGGCGGAGAGCCCGCCCCGTCTTCAACCCCAGCCCCTCCCGTGAAACAGTCGCCCTGCGCCGGGCGGAGGCAGCCAGAAGCCTCCTGGCCGTGGCCGAAATGCCAGAAATGCAGGGCGGCAGCCGCGGAGGTCAGCGGCGGCTGCGGCCTTTTCTGGCCCTGTCGCTGGGAGCGCTGCCTCTCTCCTGATGGGGGGGGGGGGGGGAGAGCTGGGGAAGCTGAACCAGGCCAAAGGGAGAGCTCGGGCCTCCCAGGGCAGCTGCGGCTTCCTCCCCCCTCCAGCTGCCCTGGTTAATGATTCCCATTGTGGGAAGTCAGCCCCTCAGAGGAGGAAATATTAAAAGGGCAGAAAAATATATTTCCTCAAAAGGATTTTTAAAAGCAGAAACCAACCCTGCCCCCAAGTCTCTCTGCCCCAAGCAGGAGCCAGCCCTATACAAATGCAGATGTAACCATCAGGAAAGTTGGAGCCAGCTAGGAGATCAAGAAGACAAAGACCTAAAATCTGCATACCCCACCCACAGGACATGGTAGGATTAACTCACAAAGGCCAAAGGGCACACCCAGACTCCAGTCAGACTATGTGACACAGGAAATAGCCTCAAAGTTCATGCCACAGGAACAGGAAACTATTCCAAACAAAAGGCTTTCAGAGGTATAAAAACCTACTCTCCACATGTGCTCACCCTTGATTTCTCTCCTCCTTCCTGCCAGAACCATCTTTCAGTCTGGCTCTTCTTCCCAAAGCAGTCGCCATGTTGTTTATTTATCCCCGGCTTGGATGAACCAGGATGAAGACTTTTCTTCCAACACCTTCAAGGCAGAGATGGGAAGGCAGGCACCGGTGGCCTCCCGGGCATCTTCGCCCTTCAGCTGCCCCCGGGCTCCCAAAGGGGCAGCACTCATGAGGACACAAGCGGATTTGTCACCAATGGAAGGGAAAGCAGCTTCCCTGAGATTTGGGCAGGCCCATGCCACGGGAGGCCTTCAGGCGTGGGAACGTGAAATGTTTACTCTGGTTTGGGGGAAGCTGTAGCTCAGCCATACTCCTGCCCTGCTCAAAAGGCCAAAAAATGGCCCAGCCCTGCCTGCCTAATGCCACATGTGGCCAGGAAGTTGCCCTCCCAGCGGGGACTTTGGAAGCGGAGGCTGAGCTCTCTTTCAAGCAGCCAGTGGAGTGGGTTGGTCCAGTCTTTGGCTTGCCTGAACCACACTGAGTGAAGAGGAATTGTCTTCAGCTGCCTCTAAAATACATTATGTTACATTATGTAACAACCTTCTTTTATTTTTTTTTTGTCTTGTGGGACTGTGATACTAACTGTCCAGTGCTGCATGCAGCCTGTGAGCTGCGGATTGACACACCTGCATTAGAGATCCTGGAGCTGGAAATTCCTATAAAGCTGGGACAGGAGGGGGAGGGGGACACCAGGAGTGGCCAAGCACAGAAAGACATTCCTGCTTTCAGGGAGGGGAGGGGGAAGAGAAGATAGAAGATAATATATAGAAAGGAAAGAGAAGGGAAGGGAGCCCACTCCTGCACTGCTTACCTGGGTACTACTAGGAGGAGAAGGATCCAGGGCCTCTGGGAGAGCCAAGAAGCCCAGAAGCTCGCAGCTTGTCCCCTCCTCCTGTGTCCGCCTCCTCTTGACTGCAAAGGGAGATGCAGACTGAAGCTGGGAGTTGGGGTCTGGTTTGCATTAAGGTTGCAGAGCAACAGGAAATAGTTGCTGGCTGGGGCCAGAGCTCCCCTTTCCTCTTAAATACAGGCTTGGGGAGGGGTGTGTGGAGGAAGATTGGTTGGGAAGTTTCTTTGCTTTAGAACTTGTGCATGACCCACAAACACTTGGATAGACACAGCATCAGCCAGGTGAAGTAATTATAACAAGCTAGAAAAGAGCACACTAGACCTCCAGTCTTCAGCTTGGAAGGGGCAATAGTAGCCCCTTCCTTAAAAAGGTTAAAGGGCTGAGATTCTGTAAGGACCTGCCTCAATCCCTCTTCCCAAGAAAGCAGAACTGGAACAGCTTCATTCCAAAAGGAACTTTTATTAGGAGAAGTTGACAGCAGGCATGGAAGGCAGGATCTGAGAGTTTCTTGCGCAAATCAAAGGTTAAAAGAGTAACTAGCAACCCCACCATCCAGTCAGTTCAAATGAGCCAATCCCCAGGTGTGAATCCGCTGTGGAAACGGGGTTGATAAGACGCTGTTCCCAAGGCTGTTAGGTTGTTAGGTCCTCGCACCTCTTCTCCCGCAGCTAGAGATAAGGCAGATGGCCAGAAGCACATTCCATTCTCACCCCAGGCTGGAACCAAAGGAAATAGATCAAAGAGCAAGCAGATAGAGGAAAGCGGAGGATACATTGTAGCGCCCATAGCTTCCTGCCTCCCCTCCCCCAGGAGTATGGCAGAACCCGCAGGAACAAAGAATAAAGAAATCACTCCCTCCCAACAACTGGGTTCTGACATGCCAGCCCTCCTTAAAAAAAAGAGAGATCCACCTGTAGAGGGAACAAAATAGGAAGAGAAAACCCATAAGGGTTAGTCCGGTTTGTCAGGATATTTAGCATGAAATTTATTAAGTAATCTCGGGGCCCTGACATGTCGTTTATTGTTGTTGTTGTTAGTTGTGAAGTCGTGTCCGACCCATCGCGACCCCATGGACAATGTTCCTCCAGGCCTTCCTGTCCTCTACCATCTTCTGGAGTCCATTTAAGCTCACGCCTACTGCTTCAGTGACTCCATCTAGCCACCTCATTCTCTGTCGTCCCCTTCTTCTATTGCCCTCAATCTTTCCCAGCATTAGGCTCTTCTCCAGTGAGTCCTTCCTTCTCATTAGGTGGCCAAAGTACTTGAGTCAACTTCAGGATCTGGCCTTCTAAGGAGCAGTCAGGGTTGATCTCCTCTAGGACTGACCGGTTTGATCGCCTTGCGGTCCAAGGGACTCACAGGAGTCTTCTCCAGCACCATAGTTCAAAGGCCTCAATTCTTTTGCGCTCAGCCTTTCTTATGGTCCAACTTTCACAGCCATACATTGCAACTGGGAAAACCATGGCCTTGACTATACGCACTTTTGTTGGCAGGGTGATGTCTCTGCTTTTTAGTATGCTGTCTAAATTTGCCATAGCTTTCCTCCTTTAATTTCTTTCCTCTTTTAATTTCTTGGCTGCAGTCCCCATCTGTGGTGATCTTGGAGCCCAGGAAGATAAAATCTGAAACTACCTCCATTTCTTCTCCATCTATTTGCCAGGAATTGAGATGCCATGATCTTGGTTTTCTTAATGTTGAGTTTCAAGCCAACTTTTGCACTCTCCTTCTTCACCCGCATCAAGAGGCTCTTTAGTTCCTCTTCACTTTCTGCCATTAGAGTGGTATCATCTGCATATCTTAGGTTGTTGATATTTCTCCTGGCAATCTTAATTGCAACTTTTGATTCATCTAGCCCTGCCTTTCTCATGGTGTGCTCTGCATATAAGTTAAATAGGCAGGGTGACAGAATACAGCCTTGCCGGACTCCTTTCCCAATTTGGAACCAATCAGTGGTTCCGTGTCCAGTTCTCACTGTTGCTTCTTGACCCGCATATAGGTTTCTCAAGAGACAAATAAGATGGTCTGGTACTCCCATCTCTTTAAGAACTTGCCACAATTTGTTGTGATCCACACAATCAAAGGCTTTAGCATAGTCAATGAAGCAGAAGTAGATGTTTTTCTGGAACTCCCTAGCTTTCTCCATGATCCAGCGTATGTTGGCAATTTGATCTCTAGTTCCTCTGCCTCTTCGAAATCCTGCCTGTACTTCTGGTAGTTCTCGATCCACATACTGCTGGAGTCTAGCTTGTAGGATTTTAAGCATAACTTTACTTGCATGTGAAATGAGTGCAATGGTGCGATAGTTTGAATATTCTTTGGCATTGCCTTTCTTTGGAATTGGAATGTAAACTGACCTTTTCCAATCCTGTGGCCACTGTTGAGTTTTCCAAATTTGCTGGCAAATTGAGTGTAGCTCTTTTACTGCATCGTCTTTTAAGATTTTGAATAGCTCAGCTAGAATACTGTCACCTCCAATAGCTTTGTTGTTGCTCAGCTTTCCTAAGGCCCATTTCACTTCACATTCTAGGATGTCTGGCTCGAGGTCAGTGACCACCCCATCATGGTTATCAGGGACGCTAAGCTCGTTCTTGTATAGTTCTTCTGTGTAATTTTGCCACTCTTCTTAATCTCTTCTGCCTCTGCCATTTTGGTCCTTTATCATGCCCATTTTTGCATGAAACGTTCCCTTCATATCTCCAATTTTCTTGAAGAGATCTCTGGTTCTCCCTATTCTATTGTTCTCTTCTATTTCTTTGCACTGTTCATTTAAGAAGGCATTCTTATCTCTTCTAGCTATTCTCTGGAATTCTGCATTCAATTGGGTGTATCTTTCTCTTTCTCCCTTGCCTTTCACTTCCCTTGTTTCCTCAGCTATTTGCAAAGCTTCCTCAGACAGCCATTTTGCTTTCTTGCATTTCTTTTTCTTTGGGATGGTTTTAGTTGCTACCTCTTGTACAATGTTGCGAACCTCTGTCCATAGTTCTTCAGGCACTCTGTCTATCAGATCTAATTCCTTAAATGTCGTTTATGGACCCTCTCATTTTGGGAAGGAGGTAGGTCTTTCCAAGCTATTAGGTATTGTGTGGAACCATGATATTTTCTAGAGTCTAGGATTTCTTTGACCTCAAAATGTTGCTCTCCTTCCCCCATGATCAGGAGGAGCTGCTACAGCTGGCGTTAAGGGCGAGATTAATTCTCGTTTCAATAGGCTACAGTAAAATACAGGATGAACCTGTCTTAGCGTTTTCGGGAGTTCACCGTCACCAGATTTATTATCCGTTTAATGAGAAAAGGACCCACAAATTTTGGTCCCAACTTCTTTGACGGTTGTAGAGATTTTAGATATTTAGTGGACAGGTATACTTTCTCCCCTACCTGGAAGGACTTGGGTTCTATTCGTTTTTTGTCTGCCTGAATCTTGTATGCCTTCCTAGCCTCATCTCACGACCGTCCAGGTATTCTGGAGTTGTGCGATCCATTCTTCAGAGAGGGGATGATGGGTTTGTTAGTTGGTAGTTCAGGCATCGGGTAGAAGCTTTGTCCTGTTGTAACTTGGAACATTCGTCCTTTTTTAAGGCTTGTCTGAACTCCACCCCCGCCGTGCTCGCTAGAAGTTTGGGATTTTTTGTTTGTGCTTGCATGGTGACTGGCACCGCTAGTTGCCCCGATGGCATAAGTGGGTCTGTTATCTCAGTTTTTGTGCTGTTGTATTGTGGTAGTTGTGACAGAGCGTGTGCTAGGAAGTTCTTTCCCCCTGGTAAGTGTCTAATGGTGAAATTGAAATGATGGCTGGGACCACCTCGCTTTTTGGGGGAATAGTTTCCTAGGTGTTTTTAAAGCCTTTAAATTCTTATGATCAGTCCATACTTGGAAGGGGATTTTGTTCCCTTCAAGGAAATGTCACCATGTCAAGAGAGCCCAACGAACGACATAGGCTTCCTTCTCCCACACTGCTCATCTCTGTTCGGTTTCCGTAAGTTTTCTCGATGTGTACGCACAAGGCTGTAACTTCCCTTCGTTATTCTCCTGAAGCAATACCATGCCCACTGCTACATCACTGGCATGTGCCTGAATGATGAAAGTTTTTTCAGTGTCTGGGTGTTTCAAGACCAGCTCTGCCAAGAATAGCCTTTTCAGCTTCTCAAATGCGGCTTGGCACTCCATAGTCCATTTCAGTGGCTGGCTGGGCTTCGGCTTTCCCTCCCCCTGAGTCTTTAACAGATTTGTGATGGGCAGTGCAATCTGGGCAAAAGAGGGGATGGATTGATGATAAAAGTTAGCAAACCCCAGAAAACTTTGTAATTGTTTCCGGGTGCGGGGTGGAGCCCATTCTAACACTGCTCAGACCTTTTCAGGATCCATCTCTATACCATTGGGAGATATGCAGTAACCCAGGTAATCAATCCTTTCCTTGTGGAATTTGCACTTGGACAATCTGACATAAAAGTGGGCGGCTCGTAACTTATTTAGCACTGCTCTGACCAGTTTGACATGCTCTTCTTTGGTTTCTGTGAATATCAGGATGTCGTCCAAGTACACAACCACCCCTTTATAGAGGTGCTCCTGGAGCACTTCATTTATTTAGTTGCCTGAACACGGCAGGTGCCCCTTGCAACCCGAACGGAAGCACTCTAAATTGGAAACATCCCAGGGGGCAATTGAACTGTTTTCCACTCGTCTCCTTCCTTAATTCTAACGCTTCCTGTAAGTCCAGTTTTGAAAAAAAAAATCCCTAGTCAAGTGCGCTAACATGTCCTTCATTAAGGGTAGTGGGTAGAGGTTACTCTCACTCACTGCATTCAGAGATCTATAATCTATGCAGAGGCGAAGAGACCCATCCTTTTTCTCGCAGAATAGCATGGGGGCTGCCGTTTTGGGCTTCGCTGATTGTATGAAACCTCTTGCCAAATTCTTGTCTATAAATTTTTGTAACTCCTCCAAATACCAAGGGGTGATGGAGTACATTTTCGGCTTAGGTAGTTTCGCCCCCAGTAAAATCTCAATGGCACAGTCTGTGGGTCAGTGGGGGGGGTATTTGTTGGACCTTTCTTTGCTGAACACTTCAGCTGGATGGTATGCCATCCAGCCCCCCAACATTTGCCACGGCTACGCCTTCCAGACCTCTATTCCCCTTTTGGGCCTGGATTGCTCCCTTTACGCCGTGTTTCCCTTTCGAGGATCTCAGTTCTTCCATCCTCCAGTCCACTCTTGGGTTCCATTTCGTTAACCATGCCATCCCTAAAATAAGCGGGCACTCCATTCCAGGGGTCACCATGAAAGTTAAAGTCTCTATGTGATCCCCTATGGTGAGTTGGATGGGCTGTGTGGCGAGGGTGGCTGGAACTCCCATCTAACTGGCCAAATGAAATCGGCTTCTTCAGCCTCTTCACCGGGATTCCTAAATTTCCCACCAGGAAATTATGAAGCAGCGGGTGCAGTCTGAGTCTATCAGGGCTCTTAATTGAGACCTTTTCCAGCATCCCTGGGCTAAACAGTTTTACGGTTCTGGTGAGGGGCGCGATGGGTCCACTTACCAGGGGTTCATCCTCCGAGCTGCTATCAGAGGATTCGGGTGGTTTTCCTGTTGGGGTTGGAGTTCCTCCCCCCTTTGTTGTTGGGGTTTCGATCTTGACAACCTCCACGCTCTTCATGGGCGTTTCCTTCGGCCACTGCAGCGTTTTCTCAGGTTTTCCCCCTCTGGCTCAGTCAGGTTTCTGCATAGGGGTCTTTGAGCTGCACTTGGCTGTGCAGTGTCCCTCCTTCCCGCACTTGAAGCAGGCTGATGACCTCGGCGTTGCAGTGGATGGTTTCGCCGGCTCCCGAGCCCCCTCCGAGGGAGAACGTCCCCAGGACCGCCCCAGGCATCGCTGTCTGTGGATGTGATTGATTTCGGCTTCTTCGGCCAAGATCTACCAATTGTGGAGTCGATCAGGATCCCCCTGGGGAATGCAGGTGTAGTACAAATCATCGTTCAGTCCATCTTTAAAATGGCCCAAGAGGACTTCGTCTGGCCAGTTGAGTCGGCTTGCCAGGGCTCGGAATTCCTCTGTGTATTTCAGCCACAGGGCGACGACCTTGCCTCACCGTTTTTATGTGCTCTCTAGCCTTCCGGTCGGCCAGGGGGTCCTCGAACCTGCTCCTTAGGGCAGCCATGAAATGATTGAAGTTCCGCAACTCTGGAGCCTTGGGGTCATGTAGGGTCACCATCCACTTGGCGGCTGCTTCCTCCAGAGCCATGGTTACTATTCTCACCTGCCCGTGATCGCTGGGGATGTCTCGGCCGTATTCTTCAGTATAGGTCAGGACGTGAGCCAGGAAGAACCCCAATTTCTCCCTGTTGTACTTTACCCCCAAGGGTGGGAACTTCCGTCTGGATCGATGGCCTCTCCTCTGTCTGTCTCCACCGGCCGGTATGACTCGGGCTGGGGTGGCAGCCGCGGCCGCAGCTGCTGCAATCTCTGAGGTGTTGGTGGAAGGGCCCAGGTTTGCAACCTCGCTCTCTGTGCATCTTCTTCTGCTGTGCCCGTGGTTACCGAGCCCTGGCACGGATCCACCTTCTCCTTCTTTAGGGAGTCGAAAGCGACCCTCAACATATCGATTGCTTATTCTAGGAACTGGCTAGAACGGGCTGGTCTCTCATCCTCATCCTCACTGAGATGGAGCAACCTCTCCATCAGCTGCTTCCAGACCAGCTGGTGACTGCCCCATTTGAGGGTCACTTTTCTGGCTTTCCAGTCCCTGTCTTCCTTTTTTCCAATGCCCATCAACCACCTCAGCTTATTCCGATGCTCGGTGGCTATGACTTCGTCGGAGGAACTGGAGTAGTGTGAACTGCCTCCACTTAGGCCAGCCTCGGGGGAAGCTTCCCCGTCTAGGTTGCCTTCTTCTTTCTCCGTGGTTCGACATCATTTGCACAGTCCCCATGGTAAGGGTCTTCCTTCCGGGCTGACCAAATTTTGCAGATCCTGCCTAATGTAAGGAACTGCCTCAATCCCTCTTCCCAAGAAAGCAGAACTCCTGGAACAGCTTCATTCCAAAAGGAACTTTTATTAGGAGAAGCTGACAGCAGGCACAGAAGGCAGGATCTGAGAGTTTCCTGCACGAATCAATAGGTTAAAAGAGTAACTAGCAACCCCACCCCATACGGTCAGTTCAAATGAGCCAATCCCCAGATATGAATCCGCTGTGGGAACGGGGTTGATAAGATGCTGTTCCCAAGGCTGTTAGATTGTTAGGTCCTCGCACCTCTTCTCCCACAGCTAGAGATAAGGCAGATGGCCAGAAGCACATTCCATTCTCACCCCAGGCTGGCATCAAGGGAAATAGATCAAAGAGCAAGCAGATAGAGGAAAGCGGAGAGGATACATTGTAGCGCCCATAGCTTCCCCCCTCCCCCCTGGGAGTATGGCAGAACCTGCAGGAACAGAGAATAAAGAAATCACCCCTTCCAACAACGGTTCTGACAGATTCATTTATATTTAAATGCATGCAGATTTCAGATGGCCCATGGGTGGGCAGAAAAAGATAGCAAAAGGTGGTTGCTTTCCTGCTTAGATAATGCTTCAGAGGTTCAAGAAGCAGCTCCCTGAAATCTGGCTTTTGAAACTCACTGCTAAGTCATATTTTTCAGGGTCTATGTCATATGGCTTTCAGTCTCATGTTCTTGTTTTTTGGACAGTCCTGCAAACAGCAATACAGAAATGTACAGTAGACTTCTTTCAGCACAAAACAGATCCAGTTTGGTCTAGTGGTTAAGGTGCTGGCCTAGTCTTGCCTTAGACTTGGTGACATTGGGCCAGTCCCTCCCTCTCAGCCCAAACCACTTCACAGGGTTGTGGTTGTGAGAAAAATAGGAAGAAGGAGTATACTCACAATCCTGAGTTGCTTATAAAGTAATAAAGGCAGGGTAAAAATCGAATAAATACACTTGCTAAAGTTAGATTCTCCTTTCAGGCCATCCAACCCTCGATTACTTTTTTTTTGCTTCTTGGCAACTAGTCAGCAAGACCAAATATGGGTCCTAAGTTTTATTATACAGAGACCCAGCACTCTGGAGAAGCCCAGAATACTGGAAAAGGTGGAAGGAAAGAGAAGAGCAGCAGCAAGGCTCCGTGACTTTGACTGCTGCAACACCTGGAGGACCAGGTTGAGGACCAATCTGTGGAGAAAATCAATGTGTTCACTATATGGCACATGATCTATATGCAGTTAAACTTATTTTTTTCTTTTGTACAGTTACAACAGTTCGTTTAGTGACTGAAGTTACAACGGCACTGGAAAAAGTGACTTATGACTGTATTTCACAATTACAACTGTGGCAGCATCCCCATGGTCACATGATCAAAACTGGGATGCTTGGCAACTGACTCATATTTATGACGGTTGCAGCATCCCGGGATCATGTGATCATCTTTTGCGACCTTCTGACAAGCAAAATTAATGGGGAAACCCAATTCACTTAACAACTGGGTTTCTAACTTAACAACTGTAGTGGTTCATTTAACAACTGTGGCGAGAAAGGTTGTAAAATGGGGCAAAATTCATTTAACAACTGTCTCAGCAACAGAACTTTGGTCTCAGTTATCATCATAAGTTGAGGACTGCCTGTACTTCTAATCAGCTCCCTGAGTTGGACAGCAACTATTTGCTCAAGGACAGCAAACAGATGTTTGCCAATGAAATTCAGTGGAGAATCCCTAACAAATTTTCCCTTAAGGTCAAGACTGTACTTGTCTAACTGGGAACCTGAGAAGGAAAAAAAAGGAAATTGATTTTTTTAACAGTGCAAGGGATTTGGCTATAGAGAGGGCAACAAGATGGTTCTTATCCAGCCTTCTAGTCCAGGGAAGAGAAGAATCCTGGAGGTGAGGCACAGGCCAGATATCTGAAGGAGGGCAGCCAAAGGAGGAAAACATCCAGGGAGCCCAGAGGAGTCAACCTGACTTTGATAGGCAGGAAGATTTCAAAGCAGATCACAAAGAGATTGTTCTGGATCAAGAGGATAATTCCACATCAATTTGTCAAGAACCAGTGTTGCTAAACAAACCTCATTTGACTTGAAGATTAAATAAATACGTAAATGAAATGGTCTTTCTAGGTTGTGGAAATGGTAGCTGGGCCAGATATCCCAGCTAATGAAGTGTGGGTGGAATGACACAACAAGTGGCTTGACTTGAAAATCCTACTTTATGGGTGTTTATCCAGAGTTCCTCGTCAAGTTGGTGCTCCTCCATTCAGTTCTTTCTAAAAATTAGGATGGAGTGAATGCTTGTCAGTCTGAGAACACAAACTGCATGATTACTATTGTAGCAGAATGAAATAAAATTCAACATGTAACTCTAGAAGTTAGGGAAATGGGATGCAAACAACAGAATGAAGTTTAACCAGAGAAATTAAAAGTTATGAATGTAGGAAAAAACACAGACTTATAGGAGGAGTGTTGTTTGGTTTCTGACTGAACTCATGAAAAATCTCTAGAAATGGAAGTTAATTTTAAGCAATGGGTAAGTAATGTTAAGCAGAGTAAGAAATAGACCAAAAAAGCTAAGGCATGAGAGAAAAGGAAATATTATTAAATCTAATTTGTACTATTTACTATACCACTATTTATCTTTCTATTTTGAATCTACCATGCATCTAGCAATCTATTTGCTGGTTTATACTTTAAATGTCTCCCCCTTTTGTTAGGCTCATCAATTCTGTCCAATCATGACTCTGATTTATTGCTTCCTTGACCCATTAACCTTCTGTCCTATATTTTTTGCAGTTCAAGCCCTTATCCATTTCCTACATATGACCAAACCACCTCCGCATGTTTCTTCTTTTAGTGTGATATTCAGTTAACATCCATTCAACCTTGGCTTCTTGTTTTAAGTATCATCTTCTCACTTTTCCTAGCGTAATTCAACTCTTCTCCCATAATCCAAGGGGCAGAATTATGCTCTTACATGCAGCCACTTCGGCTTTCCTTGATAAATACTCATTCCTTGCAGCTGCCTACATACTAAGCAGTTTTTGCTGCATCTTAATTTTTCTCTGTGTTGTCATCTCTAGTAAGCACACGGTTTCTTCCTCACTTTTGTTTTCTGATCAATTCTTTGTGGCAAAGATTTAACTGGTGTTATTAGGATAGAGAAGTAGAAAAAAGATGATAAAGGGTTCTGATTAAAGAAGTTTATATACATTGGCTATTTCAAAATAATAATGTTATTTTGTTATGACCTATTATAAAGTTATTATGACCATTTGGTCTAGCATAAGAATTGTACAGTCAGTGTAATAATGTTTGCTGCAAATAATTTGAGCCCTCGGCTAGCAAAAGGGTATTATTTGCATTCACCTCCACACGGATTCCTTATCTATTTATGCATAAAAACGTTAACCAATCAAGGGAACTTCATGCTGACTTGGCTTACTCATTGCTCAGTGTGAAGCTTTAATTCGATCTCTGTGCAAAACATTTCCTATTTCCCCCAGCCAGGTTGATTGAGAGTGCCACCCGCTGCCAATGCAAAGATGTGCATGCTTGAAAGGATGGTCAGTGTTGGTATCCCTTAAACTTTGGCACCTTTACTTGGCCTTAGCCTGACACCAGCCCTGAAAACATATGTCCTTTCTTTTAATCAATGGGTGTACGTCTCCCCCACCTTACCGAAAAGGGAACTGCTTTTCCCAAAGGTTGCTCACAGTCATCTTTTGGACCCCTTTGGTTCAAATTCTCCCTCATCCCTTTATACAAAGTAAGCCCATTGGAGATTTTGCTTTCATTTCTTATTCTTCTACCTGTAGGTACAAAAAAGGCACAGAAAATGCATTGATTCTGATCAAAATAAATTGTTTTGGAGGTAGATATACATGATAGCAGTATTCCAGTATTTGAGGGGTTGGAAAAAGAAGGGGTCAAATTATTCTCCAAAGCACCAGAGGGCAGGACAAGAAACAATGGTTGGAAACTGACCAAAGAGAGAAGCAACCTGGAATTAAGGAGAAACTTCCTAACAATTAACCAGTGGAACAGCTTGCCTCCAGAAATTGTGGGCGCTCCATCACTGGAGGTTTTTAAGAAGAGACTGGACAGTCACTTGCCTGAGATGGTATGGCTACTCCTGCTCGAGCGGGGGGCTGGACTAGAAGACCTCCAAGGTCCCTTCCAGATTCTATTCTATTCTATTCTATTCTATTCTATTCTATTCTATTCTATTCTATTCTATTCTATTCTATTCTATTCTATTCTATTCTATTCTAGTTGAATTATAAATTTATGACCCATGTTTATTGTTTTAATGTTTTTTAGTGCGTTTTAATTGAATATCTGTAAGCCACCGAGATGGCGAGATGGGTGGCATATAAGTTTTAAAAATAAATAAATTAAAACTATTAAAGCTTTAAAAACAAAAACCTGGCACTAAATTAAGCTTTCTATATGCAGTCACCTCATTTTATATCAGCACTTGGGAGAAAAGCTAGCTCTTCAGTGCTTTTCAGAAGGTTCCCCTGCCAAACTGCAGGGGAAAGAGTGTTTCATGGGGCAGGAGCTGCCACTGGAAATGCATGCTTCCTTATTCCCACAAGGTGGCAATATTTAAGGGAAAGGACTAGTAATGTACCCCCCCCCTCTCTCTAATCTGGTAGAATGAGTAGATGTCCTTAGGGAGGGGCAAATAACCTGTCCCTGTCCTAGTTAGCCCCTATTTAGGTGATGAGCAGCATCTTGAATGGCACCCGGAAAGAACCTAAAAGCCAGTGCAGCTCCTGTAATGGGTGTCACATGGGCAAACGTAGGGGCACTAATTACTGTGCACATCACTGTGTTCTGGACCAGCAGTAACTATTGGGTGGTCTTCAAGGGCAGGCCCAAGTAATCTAAACAGGAAGTGACCAAGGTACGAGTGACCACGAGCAAGGCGTGCTGGTCCAGGAAAGGGCATAATTGGTGCACCAGATGAATCTGTGCAAAGCCCCCCCCCCCAGGCATGACCACAAGCAATGAGTCTAGGAAGACCACTAAATTATTCACCAATTCAATCTGGGAGAGTACCACCCCCTCCAGAGTTAAACATCGTCTGGTCCAGGGAGGCAGAAAACCCCAAAGCCTCTCCATTTGCCAGGATTCCTCCTTTACAGCCTCCAGGCACTTGGCCAGCATCACCACAGCAACAACTATCTGACTAGGGATGGAGATATGTAATTGGGTATCATTAACATACAGACGATACCAGATGCCCAATCCTACAATGGTCCTTTAATGAGAATTGTTCTGTTCCAGCCTACGCACGTCCTTGTTACTTCACAAAGACAACCCCTCTTTTAACAGTAGACTGGAAAATAAACCCTTCTTATTTGAGCTACAGACCTGATCATTGTCCCAGAAAACAAAAGCAACAGAACACTTTTCCAACAGAGACCTTGTACAAAAGCAAAGAAGCACGAGTCAAACAGGAAATAACTCACAGGCAAAATAAACAGACCATGATCTCTTGGCACTGAAGTTCTTTGCAAACGGTTGCCTCCAGCAACCAGCCCTGCCCACACATTCCCTTTTTGCTACACATCCCTCAAGGCGTGGCTTCTCACTGCTTTCTCCTCCTCCTCTGGAGTCGCCCCATTGCCTCCCTCTGTCCTACTTGTGTGACCTGTCTATGTTTATGAGAATCTCTGAGGTCTTCCAGCTGTGCTTCCTCCGAGTCCGACTCAGCTTCCCAGCTCAGCTGGCTCTCAGCTTGATCACGAGTGGAAGGACCAGCCTCTTCATTAGTTTGTAAGTCCTGCAGCTCATCAGAGCCTCCCTCCGACTCTGATGGCTCTCCAGGCCCCTCCTCCTCCTCTGATTCCCCAGACTCAACTACCGGATCACAGGCTGGCACGGAATCACAACAAGAATTTCTCTGGTGTTTTTACTGCCATTCAACGCTGATCTTCATAATTGGAGTACATTTCTGTGCACAGATATTCCAGAAGGATTTGTTTGTATTTAGGTGGTTATATGACAGGGCAAAGCAGGTAATTTTACATGACAGGACAAGGCAAGGTGACGGTACTGCCCCTCCTCCCTCCCCATAGCTTTTGAGATAGGTGTTGCCACCTATACCTCCCGAGATACAGGCCAAAAACAGCTATTAAAAGAGATGAGTGAAAAGCTCTTACAAAAGAACTTTTCCATATCCCACCCTGGAAAGTGTGGGGTGGGAGAACTGTTGGAATAATAACCAGACTTCTCAATGCATGAATTCTACATTATGAAATTTTATTGCTGGCATGCTGGACTAGCTGGGTGTAATACAAAAATAGTCTCTATACAAATGTTCTTCGCAATTTTTTTACAATAGGAATTTTGTCTGTGGTGTCTCACCCAACATGACAGCTCCCCAAACCAAACCAGCAGCTCACAACATCCCTTTCCTGGCCCTTACCCCACCCCAGGGTCCTTTTCCATCTCTTTCCAATCAGCTTTTTATTGCAATAGATGATGGAACACCCAACTTTACGTCAATGGAGTATTGCTATTTTTGTCAAGAGTGGGAGAAGGACCAGACCTTTCAGACAAATTGTTAACTATCTTGGGGAAGGGGGAAAAAAATTAAAGGTAGGAAGGGGCAGAGCTGTGGAGGGATGTTAGCATTCCTAAGATTTGGGAGATGACTCCCCTGGCACAGCTTCCTGCTCCTCTCCTGGGAAGACCCCCGATCACCCCTTCAGGAGGGCAGAAAGCTGCTCCTTCCTCTGGCAACTTCTGCTTCCAACATTTCTATGAGAAGATTAAACCTAGGGTGGAACTTAAAAGCAGGTTGGGAGGCTGCCCTGTAGGTGAGACCTCCAAGTGCTCCTTCCTGCAGAGGGAGCTTTCCCACAGGTCTATGTCTGTCTGTCTCCCACATCCATATTAGAAATGCTTCTCTCACACTTGAGAATCATGTTCGGGACTCCCTTGCATAGGGCTCACCAGGAGAAGGGAAGGCTGTTTCCTGGAAGGGCTATGGAAAAGCAACTCAAAAACTAAGCACACAACTTTCAGCAAACAAAGGCTGCTGCTGCCCCTGACCTCTGCTGTCATCCCTGGGAAAGGAACTTGCTTGATCCCAAAGGTGCTTTTTTTTTTCCAGGAGGCAACTGGACTTTTGTTTTTTCTCTGAAGATGTTTCGCTTCTCATCCAAGAAGCTTCTTCAGCTCTGACTGGATTGCGGGGAATGGAAGGATTTATATTCCTTGCACAGATGGTCATTTGCACCCTTTAGAGAGTCATTGGGACCATTTGGAGGTTTACCTGTGTCCTCAGGCTCACCTGAGTAGTGCAAATGTGTGTGGAGCCCTCTTGGCTGCAGGATGTTTTCTGCCCTGGGTCCCTTCACTGTTGAAGCAGGCACAGACTGTTGGGGATGAATCTGTGTCATCTGAATCTCAAACTGAAGCACAAGAGCCTGTGCCTCAAAGAAAAAACAAGAAAGTCCAGTTGCCTCTTGGGGGAAAAAAAACACCTTTGGGACAACCATGCCCGGATGACTGAGAATCTCCATAGACCCTGCTTGATGGTCCAGATTCTACAGCTGCAGACAGAAAAGATGGGGGGGGGGGGCTACCTAGCTCTTGAGGCAGGCTCCTATGCCATTTTCCAGAAACTGAACGTGATAACTGCACCTGTATCCTGTGTAGCAGTTCCAAATGACAGGCTAAGCCTCATTTGGATTTCACCAAATCTCCAAACATTGTTGGACTGTATTTTTTTCTCCTGTGCAACAGAATCAGAAATCTGTTTGTACTACTTCAATCATGCGAACACACTCACACTTCTTTCTGCTGCTGGTGAATGCGCCAAAGAGTTTTTTTGCTCACCCCCACCACCCCTCCAGGGAAGATGTCACGCCAAGACGTGATGGGCTGTCTTCCAAAGGACAGCACATTGGAGAGCCAATGCTGCTGGAAAATGAATTGATGATGGATGAGAAAAGGAAACTGGAGACTCTGCAACAGAATCATCTCCATAGGACATGACTTATCTGGCAAGAAAGGCATCCAGTCCAAAAACCCCCCATGGCTCAGGCATCACACAGCTGGATCCTAGCTTGGAGGAAGGGACACCCCCCCCCCCCAGCCTGTGCATACAGGCAAGTGCTGTGACCAGAGACAAAGGTGAGAGTGTGCCAAGAGCATTCGTGGAGGGGACTGAAGTGAGGTCTGTAGTGGGGGAGAGGTGGGGGATGGAGTAGAAGGAAGAGGGAAGGGACAACTACCCCTCTTTCACATTATCAAAAATTTATCCCTTCAAACATGCCTCCATGGTTAATGGGGCAAGAGATAAAAATCAGCAGAATCAATGCAACATTACTGCACTTTTCAAAAGCTACCATTTTAAAAAATCAAAACCAAAACAGAACACCCAGGAGATCCAAAATAATTAAGTGGCTTGGAGACCAGCCTCCAGAAAAGCTACATTGTAAACAGCTCTGGGCTGAAACTTCCCTTAGCTGGAATCTGCAACAAATTGTCTTGGTTCAACAAACTCAGAATAAAGATGAGACATTTGCAAGACCATAATCACACTGGGGTCCCAAATTAATGCTTGCACAAAGTAAATTCAACCTGGGGCTTAAACTGAAAACAGAACCCAGAGTATTGAACAAAAATGGGTTTAAGAAAGAATTACCTTTTTGAAACCCAGGGTAAAGGACATTGGAGAAAAAAATGATTAAGCTTATTCAAACCGTATGGAGCGAAATGCAATCCACCTGCTTTCCAGTTTGTGTTAGGAAAGGAGCCTGCTGGGACAACTTTTGCCAAAACCACTTTACATTTCAGTCCAGAGAACAGTGTGGTTAAAAAAGGCGGAGAGGTAGATTTCAGAGTCATAAGTAAAAGCAGGCTACTGTCTACGATGAGAGTTCAAATCCACTGGTGCTGGTCCCAGCCAGGTGTCTTCCACTTGTCCTCTTGGGGCAACCCCGGCAAGCAAAAACCCCTCAGCACACAGGGAAGACTGCTACATTGCTTGGCACCTAGGCCCGGCCCCAATTCTTGCACCAGGCTAGGCAGGTGGAGCGTGACTTCCGCCTCCTGTGGGAGCTACTTCCGAAGGTAGCGCTGTGCGAGAACGGCGGCGTCCAGGGCGTTCATGGGCTGGGCATCGTGGCCAAGGCGTCTCACTGGAGGGACGCTGCCAAACTGCCGCTTTTGCAGGAAGTTCTTTGCCTCATGGAGCGTGTTCTTCTCCTCCGCTAGCAAGAGCTGCTGCCTCATGTAATTCTCAAACTCGTACTGCGAACACTCCTCGGTCACCTTTGCCTGCAGGGAGGACAAAGTCTATTGGGGGGCCAGAACTGTGTCCAGCCCTCCCTGCCTTTTGCTACCAGAAGACAAATGCTGTTGACCTGCGGCTTCCTGAATCCCAGCCTCATTAAGAGCAGGGCAGACAGTCTGCAAGCAGCTTTCAGAAGACACCTGCTTATTCTCTCTGCACATGCATGCCCATGCATGCACGCAAGCACACATGCATGCACACACATTTACACACTTACATGTTTCCATGCCCTGATTCCCTGGCAATAGAAAATGTCAGTTTGCATTGACGGCTTGTCAGACTAGCAAAGGGAGAAGCCTATGAAATGAGTCAGGACAGCAACAAATACAGAAATGTCACCAGCTGAGGCCAATCCTGAGCTAGATCATCCCATGCTTTCATCACTTTCCTTGCAGACACAGACATGCAGATAGATACATGGCACAGAGGGGGTCATAAGGGATTGGAAGAAGCTCCTGCAAAAAGCTCAGAATGAGACAGACTAGACCGTCTCCTCAAGAGCTGCAATAGCAGTTGGGATGATGCTCAGTCTGAGACCCTCCACAAGGCCTCTCTGGGCGGGGATGGCATATCTTACCTCATGCGCATGTTCTGGGTTGACCACCTGATCGTCGACATCGGGCACTACCTGCAAGGGCCCACTGAGGGAGGACATGGACTGCCTGCAGGAGACAAAGGTTTGCTGATCAGCAGGGTGAAAGCTCCTGCTAGGAGCAGGCAGGATGTCACTGGGATGTTTGGGCCAGCCCAGGGAGAGAATTTCCCAGCCAGCCCAGTGAGTGTCATAATGCACACCAGAGCGCAAGGGAGCAAGTGCTCCCAAGGCATACCACAGCACAGGTGATTATCCTAGGCGCTTCTCTATCAGGATGGGGGAGGGAGATCAAGTGTAGCATCTTTCAGTTCACACTGCAGAGCTAAGATGATGCCCTCACCAGAGTAACCCAAAGACTGGCAAAGAAGAGCTAAGAGGCCAGAAATGATCAAAGGCCAGTCAGTTTGGCAACCATCATCTCTCCCATTTGTGCTCCCCAACAACAAATGCATCTAGAACTGAATCTCCTTCAGCCACCTGGTTGGAGACCTCAAGAGGAGTTCTTCCAATTTTCTTAGTTGAGATCTCTGCAAAGGCAGCATCTCGTGAGGCCCTTTGTTAGAGGCAGAAAATGGCAGAAAAAGGCAAAACAAGGGAGCTGCCAACATGTGCTGTCAAACATGGAGAGTCAGGAAGCGCTCCAGAGGATTCCCTTTCAAACAGTCCACTTTGGACGAAGAAGGGCAACCCAATCCAACCCACCCTCCATCTGGCAAAGCTTGGGCTGGCATGCAGGGCAGAGCCACTCCAAACCACCTCTCCCCACACAGGGCAGCCCCTGCAGCCTCGCCCTCATATCCCCCCTCCCCACTCACCAGGATGCAATTATGGAGCTGAGGGATTCGAGCACTTCCGAGGCTGTCAGGCGTTGCTGAGGGTCCAAGACCAGCAGCTTCCGGATCAAGCACACGGTGTTTTCGGACACCCGCCCATCCCTGCTGGAGAACAGTGAAGAAGAGCTAGAGGAATGGCAAGTGCCCGAACCCCCAGAGCCAGAAAGAATGGTGGTTCAGGGAGACGGGGGTGCCTGGATGATCAAGGCCTGCTTTCACTCACTCTGGGATGGTGTACTCAGCAGCCTTGATCTTGCGGAAGAGCTCTTGAGGGATGCTGTCGTAGAAAGGAAACTGTCCATAGAGCATGGTGAAGAGGACCACTCCCAGCGCCCACATGTCACTGGGCTTGCCACGGTATGGCCGACCTGCAGGCAGAGGAGGCACCCTAGCATGGTCCACTAAGAAGCAGGAGCTAAACTACCCAGCCAGTTGAGCTCACACTCTTTCTGCAGTAGAAGGCCTCCCCCAAGCCACAAGTGTGCTGAGGCAGGGGGAGAAGAAGTAAGGATAGCCAGTGCTCTTCTTTCCCCCTCTCTCCCAGTCACAAAAAGCGGAACCTCTTTTCCATCCACTAGACCACCAGCCAGCGCAGAAAAAGAGATTTTAGAGCAATTGTAGCTCTGTCTGGAGCAAGCTAGAAATAGGTCTGCTCTTCATTCTGGAAATTCACCCACTTCCAGACACCCAAAATGTGCTGTGCATAGGAAGAGCCTCCGGTTTCAGAAAATGGAATAGAGGGGAGACAGCAGCATCACAAAGGAATGGAAGCCCTCGGGGTAAAGAAAAGGGTTGCTAGAGACATCCTTGAGAAAGGGACGCTACTTACCGCTGAGGACATCAGGACTAATGTAGGCAGGGCTGCCCCGCTGGTCCTTCAGCAGGTCATCTTCACTCACCAAATGCTTCCCAAGACAGAAGTTGGTGATCGTAATTCGGTGGGTCCTGAAGCAAAGACAGAATTAAAATAGAAGTGGAGAGACAAGTTGGAGAGAATTCAGAGGAGTGCAATGAAGGCGATATAAGAACCTGAAATGTGCCCTAGACTGAAGGAATGTATGTTCACACACCAAGGATGTGATAGCTACGTTCAGGTATGTGAGCCACAAAGAAGATAGTTATAAACTGTTTTCCATGACCACCAAAACTAGGTCAGAAATTACCAATATAAGCTGTAGTTACCTAGATTTCATTTAAATATATGATATGTACAACAGTGGAACAGTCTACCAATGGAGGTTATGGGTTTTGAGTCTCTGGAGTTTTTTAAGAGGCTGGGTAGCCAACTCTGACAGTTGGTTTAACTGATCTCTTTGTATACTGCAGAGGGTTGGAGCAGATGATCCTTGTGGTCCCTTCCAACTCAACAATTCTATGATTTTATGAAAAGTAAGCAGAGTCCCAAAAGAGGTGCACCCAGACAGCTTTCATGACCAATGGTACTAACTCACTGATTAGATCTGAATGCTACCAAATTCAAATAGCCTCCACTGGTAAGTATTGTGACTGTGAACTGACTTATAAGACTTTGGAGAACTAGGTCTGCCCAAAAGCTCTGCAAAAGATCTTTGGGCTTGATCCAGTCCTTCAGTCTTCAGTTTCCTGGGGGTGTTGAGAGCCTATAGTGGAACAGGGTGCAGAAGAGAATCCTGGATGCTGCACTGGGGAAACAGGGAAGGCTAATATCGCCTGAGTCAGAAAATCCCCTGCGCCATCATTCCTCATACCTGAGGTAACAAGCAGGGCATGCATAAATTTGTTTCTATTTCATACAGCTGGGTAAAAGTTGCCAGAATCCTCAGAACTTTAGAAAAGGAATAGTGTCAAATTGCTGTCACATAAATTCAGCACCTTTTAAAAAGGATTCTTTGAGAGAAGGACCATCAATTTAATTCTGAATTAAAAGCAGAATTAAATTGGAAGACTTAATACAAGAACAAATATTTTGGTGTTCTATCTCAATTAACATTAGCTTAAAACATCTTCATCAATGATTTGGACGAAGGGATAGATGGGGAACTCATCAAATTTGCAGACGACACCAAGCTGGCAAGAATAGCCAACACTCCAGAAGACAGGCTTAAGATACAGGAGGATATGGATAGAACCATATCAACAACTCAACTATAAAACTACACTGAGAGAAACTGTGGAAACCAAAGAACAAACTAACTTTATACAATTCCAAACGCAATCTATGGAGAAGCCTGAGGATCAAAGAATAATTTTAACGGAGATGTCTGAAGCATTAACATCAACAGAGACTGATACTCAGATACAAGTTATTGAAAATCGTGAAAAGGTGGATAAACAACTGGCAAATATAACATGGAATAAAACGGCTTTTACCATCCAAAGACTACTAAAAGAAAGGAAAGGGAACTTTGACCAATTTGAAGCGTTAAAGAATATGGACCCTTTAACATTGTGGTTTGATGATACAGGAATTTTATTATGGAAACCGTTATGGCATAGAAGGAAATCTAGAGTTAGATTTAAAAATGTATTTTAAAGCTTTATTTAATGGGTTTAAAAAGGCTTTGATTCTTTGACTGACTTAATAACTAATGGAACACGTGAAATTTCTAAGAGGATACCCTTTGTAACAATACTTTGTTTTAGACATGATAATTACTGGAGAAGTAAACTTCATTTACTGGTTTAAAAAGATTTTTATAGATATAGATGAACTGATAGAATATATACTTAAATTAGATAGAAATTTATTTTATTTGTTGGTTTGATATTTTTACTTTAAGATAATTATTTTGAAATAGAAGGAGAACAAGAGGGATGGGTGACAAGAGAAGAAATGGTATTAATGAAGAAAATATAAGAATATTACTGCGGAAATAATATACCAGATATAATTACTATCTAAAAAAAAAGGATACCCAAAGTGTTAATAATATGTCTATTTAAGGCCAATTGGAATATGGTAATTGTAAGTTAGTAAAGCTTAAAAACAGGACTTGGATTTTTAGAATTGAAATGTGAGTGATATTTGATAGGATTGTTTTGAAGCTTACATAGAAATGTATTAATTTGAATATGCAAGACTAAATGAGGGAATTAGGGAATTTTAAATGAATTGATTTGGGCTATATATTTGTGATTGTTTCTCTCTTTTTTTGGATGTTCAATATACCCACCTCCACGGTGGTTCCTAAGTACTTTGATGTAACCCCTTTACCCTTATAAAATCTAATAAAATATATTTTAAAAAAAAAAAGATACAGGAGGATCTGGACAGACTTGAACACTGGGCGCTATCCAACAAAATGAAATTCAATGGTGAAAAAAGTAAGGTTTTACATTTAGGCAAGAAAAACAAAATGCACAAGTACAGTATAGGTGGTACCTTGCTCAATAGTAGTAACTGTGAGAGGGGTCTCGGAGGCCTAGTGGACAATCACTTAAATAGGAGCCAGCAGTGTGCTGCAGCTGCCAAAAAAGCCAACACAGTGCTAGGCTGCATTAACAGAGTGATAGAATCAAGATCATGTGAAGTGTTAATACCACTTTACAATGCCTTGGTAAAGCCACCCTTGGAATACTGCATCCAGTTTTGGTCAACATGATGTAAAAATGATGTTGAGACTCTAGAAAGAGTACAGAGAAGAGCAACAAAGATGATCAGGGGACTGGAGGCTAAAACATATAAGGAACGGTTGCTGGAATTGGGTATGTCTAGTTTAATGAAGAGAAGGACGAGGGGTGACATGATAGCAGTGTTTCAATATCTCAGGGCTGCCACAAAGAAGAGGGAGTCAAGCTATTCTCCAAAGCACCTGAAGGCAGAACAAGAAGCAACGGATGGAAACTAACCAAAGAGAGAAGCAACCTAGAACTTAGGAGAAACTTCCTAACAGTGAGAACAATTAACCAGTGGAACTGCTTGCCTCCAGAAGCTGTGAATGCTACAACACTGGAAGTTTTTAAGAAGAGACTGGACAGCCACTTGTCTGAAATGGTATAGGGTTTCCTGCCTGAGCAGAGGGTTGGACTATATGACCTCCAAGGTCCCTTCCAACCTTATTATTATTATTATTAAAATATTATTAAATTGAAAAAAGGAAAGAAACTTCCAACTCAGGCAAATACAGAATTAGGATGGATTTCCTATAAAGCAGAACAAGGGAAATTTTCTAAGCAATAGTTAATTTGTTATTTTATATTCCCTTCTATCTACCACAGGAGGGGTTTTCATAGCTACAGGATTAAAACCAAGAAAACAGCCATAATCACTGTAGAGAAAAGAGGATAGAGAAGGCAGCCAAACAATCAAATGCAGCAAACCAAACTTCTGCAATCCAAGTCTGTTTATGAATTCAGCCACAAAGATGTTCCAAATTTCATGTGCTGCCAGAAAGAGACCCTTTCCATGAAATCAGAGTTGGAAGAGATCTCAGAGACCAATCCGACCTTGTGCTCAATGCAGGATCCATTGCAGATTGCTGTCTAGCCTGTCTGAAGTCCTCCAGCGAAGGCCAACTGAGAGCTCTTTGCCATCAGGAAATTCCTCCGGAAGTCCAAGCTACACCTCCTTTCCCGCAGGCTCAATCCGTTGGCTCTGACCCTGCTCTCACAGCAATACAGAACAGGTCCACTCCCTCCTCCCTTTCCTTGCCTTTCAGATGTCAGAAGACAGTAGGAAGCTTCGCCTCATCCTTTTCTTCTGCAAGCTAAACATGGCCCATTGCTTTCATCATTCCTCAGAGGGTTTCCATTCCCTCCTTCATTTTGGTACCTATTCTCTGAACATGGTCAACTTTGTCCATGTTGTTTTAGACTGTGGTGCCCAGAAGCAGACCCAAGGTCCAGTTTTCTCAGGAGCCAAACCTTATCCAGGTAAGTGCATAAAAGAAGTCATAATCAAGCTCAGAAGGAAGAAGCTTCAGGTTCCCTGATCTTGCTACTTGACAACTCTAGAAGCTATCAATTCTGGCCAGTATATTCAAATCTATGAGTCCTGGTCAAAAGCTCAGCAGCTACTTTTTCCAAACAGCTTTCTCACAGAACACATTGCAGCAACGTGACCTGGACATGGGCAAAATATGGGTCAGAAAGGTGAGGTTAGAAAAAGCTGTAGGTGGCAGAAGCCAAAGTAAGTTTGCATGAGTATCTCTTTCTGAAGCTGGAACAAAGAGTATCCCTGGAGCTAAGAGCTTTTGGGCCCTACTTCCCCACACAAGTGGTGAATTCCAACCTCTAAGAAATAGCTTCTAACTTCCCCAAAGCCTCTCAGAATACCCAGACTAAGCCCATTCAGCCTCCTTTCCAAGGCCAGAGAGCTGCATGCATTCAGGAATTTTCACTATCTGGCTGGAGGCTGGACCAGTTCTTTCCACCCAGTCTTGAAAGAACTTTGGGGTACTTTCCCCACAAGTAAATGAGCACAGGCCAGAGGGCTGCTGCTGAACCCTTAAAATGCCGCTTTTAGGAGGATGCACAAAAATTGCTGCCCAGATACATTCCTCAATCTGTCTAGGCATAATGAAGAGAGGAGGTGGGCTGCCTCTTGGATTTAGGCTCTGTGAAATACAACTAGCTAGCCTGGTCTCCCTTCTGGCCGGCAGAGTAGCTACCCCAAGGGTAATCACCCTATTAGTTCTTCTTGTTAAGGAATAGTTTTGTGCCATTCGTTTTATTGAATACACTTTTATTGGTCAATGACTGAAATAATGTTTCTGCCTGTCTGCACCAAGGATAAGCTGCAGAGTCACTAGAGCAATGACAGTACCAACCTCCAATTTCTGACTGGGGAGCTGACTGACACATCTCCTCCTCACTCTCTTCCAGTACTACCAACTGCCCCTGATGGAAATGTCATCCATTCTTGGACTTTTGCCCACCAGAGAACAAAAAGAGGTGTGTGCAGGAGAAATGCCATCTGCCCTGGACATGGCTGAACATGGTAGACCAGTTGAAACTTTTCAGAGGGTCTCTGCAGAAGACCTGCCCTGCTACCCACTTCCCCAGCTGCGTGCAAAGGACAAGTGAAAACACTCTGGGAACCCTCACCAACCCCATGGCCCAGCAATTTGCAAAAGGAACACACCTTTTGTTTAGCACCATGTTCCCCAGTTTCAAGTCTCTGTGCACAATGTTCTTCTGCAAAAATAAAACAATCCTGCAATTAGAACAACTGAGATTATTCTGCCCAATGCAGAAGACCCAAACTAAGCATGTGATTGAATCCCCCGAGAGAAGAGCCCTGCTCAGTTCTGGCTTCTGTTCTTTGGCTCCTGCCAAGGCAGATGAGAAATGACTCTCAGTAAAATTTAGGGTTGGTGCCCTGACCGCAACATTCTTCTAGCCGTGCAAGATTCTGGGGCTAGTGTGCACTCCATTACACGGCTGCTACCATACTGTGGAATAAGTGCAGAAACATGGTACCTTGTGCAAGGCTTCCACCACCCGCACAACATCATAGAAGATGACAATGGTCTCTCGTTCACTAAGCCGCTTCTCTTTGATGACATAGTGCTGGAGATTGATGAGATCAGCTGTCTTGTCACTGAAGTCATGGGCACAGAGGCAGTCCAACACTAAACAAATACGTTTCTTCATTTTTCGGACCATCCGATTGGACTCCAGTTCTTCCACCAGCTCACAGGTTCTGTCCTGCATAGTCCCAAGTCACAGGGACCAGTGTTAATTGAGCAGGGAGAAACCCACCCTACCCATTGATTAGACACAAGCCCACTTTTTGCTGCTTCCATGAGGGCCATAACAGTAGGTTTTGTACCAGTGCAAAATTGCTCTACAACCATTAATGAAATTCTCATAGATTTCTGAACAGAGTGGGTGGGTGCAGAAATATTTTGTCTTACTGGAAGTGTACAATTCTTCCCAGCAAGCATGCCCCAGACTTGCCACAAGCTCCCTGAGGACATGCCCCGCCTTGCTTAGGCAATTGTGATTAACTGGCACAGAGGGGCATTTGATTGCCAGAATCTAACAGTCTCAGGCAGAGGAGCTGGACTGAGACTGTGGCAGCTTTTGCAAGCAGCACATGACATCAAAACCATGATGTCCCCAAAACCAATTAACACGGGCTGCACCATTTGAAGGCTTAAGAAAACAGGCCTCTCAAGGCTCCACCATGTCAGTGCTGGGAAGCCAGCAAGCAATGGTGTTTAGAGGGCTCCAACTTCTACCTGGAAAAGGCCATGATGATGGACCACCCCATCCTGATTGTGCAGGAGAGAGAGGAGGGAGAACTCTGTGTGCAGCAGCATTTTGCCCTGACGTTCCTCTTGGGTTTCTGTGCCATGGTCATTCTTGTCCTCCAAGGTGAGGATCTTTGTGAATGAAACAAAGGAAAAGCAGCTCAAGACAGTAACTTTTTTTCAGGGAAGTCAGAAAGCACCAGTCTCAAATGCAATGCAACAGCAGGGCACAGAGCACCTTGGAGCCCAAAGTTGACATCATAAATAAATTTCCCTTTTTGGTCTGGCTCAAGCAAAGGGGGTACACCTTTCCCCAACACTCTTCCTGTTGCTGTGCCTGGAGGTTAGAGGACACATTTGGACGTTAATGGTTCTAGGGCAGGTAACAGTTTTCACATCTTATTTTTATGACCCCTAGCCTCAGCAGCAGCAAGCAACTCAGAGAAAGACTTGAGCCCTCTGGAAAAGCATCACCAGGTAAAAGGGGCTGCTGTGGCTTTGGGGACTGGACAGCTGCAGAAGGCATCCCTCCTTGAAAGGGCTGCGCCTCACTTGAGGAAAACCACCTATGTTTTGGTTATGGTGCCACCACTGCATACTGATTTTCCACAGAAGATTGACCAGGCCTTGCCTATCCCACTCCCTTCTTACAATAGCATTTAGAGGACCAGATTGTTGGGGGCAATATGCTGACTCTGTAAAAGGCTTAGAGAGGGTTGTAAAGTACTGTGAAGCGGTATATAAGTAAGTTAGGCTTATATACCCATAGCACTTTACAGCACTCTCCGGGTGGTTTACAGTGTCAAAGCATTATTTGCATCTTGCCCCCAACAATCTGGTCCTCATTTTATCAACTTCAGAAGGCTGGAAGGCCAAGTCAACCTTAAGCCCCATTAGGATCTAACTCCTAGCTGTGGGCAGAGTTTGCCTGCAATACTACATTCTAACCATTGCACCACCAATATGCATTGCACCAATATTCACTGCATTCAATCCCACCTTTACAGATTCTGCAGTTCAGCAGATCTTTAGGGTTTAAACACTGTCTCTCTCTTTCATGTCAGTTATTTCTGGGAAACTGCTTCTGTAAATTGCTTCTTACCTTCAGCTGATAAAAGTCATCTGTCCCATCCTTTCTTGCCAAGCACTGAACAATGCTAGGCACTGGGGAGTTGCCTAAACGTGGGCCTAGGAACATAAAAATAGAACATCTGCCTTGTTAGCCTATCCCCAGAAGCTCCCTCTCTGCTCAGCAAGATGTGTTTTTCTTTAAGCCATAGAGATGGCCAAGAAGAAGCTGAAATGGTGATGGCCCTAATGTGTCCTTCCCAGCTCAGCACAAGAGCAGGAGAATGCTGTGGCCATCTACTCTGAAACTGAAGCCAGAAGTGTCACACGAAAGTGTAAACCCTGTAGCATGTTGCCCTCTTTTCTGAGAAAGTGCAACCTTTTCTTGATGAGCCAGCCGCACTGGGGTACTAGGGACAATTATGCCGGCAGTGACCACAGCAGAAAGGGATTCAAAATATTTATTCCCAAATGCTAAGATTAGAGACAGGATTGGGTCTCGGCTCCAATCCTCACACCATCTGGTGATGAAAAGAAGCTGGGATACCTTTCAGGAGTTCTGCAGTGCTGCAACCTGGCTGAATATATTGTCTGTCAAGGACCAGGAATTTCATCCTGTTTTATGACAGAACTCATTAGGCAAAGGAAACTTTCTGCATGTCTGATGATCTTACGGCACTGAATAGCTGGTTAGTTGCAGTATCCCTTGAGGCAAGAATCTCTTCTTACTCACCAAGAATGAAAGGCCCAGCTCTTTTGGTGTTACTGCTGGAAATCCCTGGGCAGAGGACCTTGGCTGATGTTTCCCCACCACCTCTATCGGAGGTTCTTCGCTTCATTCTGAGTTCTGGAAAGGAAAGGCAGACGCTGCTTTAAGCTCAATTCTTTTCCTCAATGGAGCTTTCATATCATAACTACCTTTTTGTACCACACAGAAGCTCATAGTTTTACACACGTTTCTTGCAATGGAACTTGTGGATGACCTTGGGGAGGAGGGGAAGAGTTGCTGCCTAGGAAGCAATCAGAGAAGACAAGCAGGAGCCCCCAGTAGTTTAATGGTCAGAGAGAAAGGAAGGATCCACTACATGAGGTCTCCCTCATCTCACTGCATTTTAAGGATGATTTCAGCAAAGTGATTTTGAACTAATTCAGGCCTCTGGCACCCAGGACTGTCCACCCACAGCAGAAGCACCAAGAACAACAGGGGAAATAAAAGAGGTTCTCGCACTATTAAAGCCATTTAATGTGCAAAAGGGATGAACCCCTTCTTCTTTGGAGATTCCAGATGGTCTCCTCTTATCAGCAGACTTGAAACATCAGCTGCGGCTGATGCTGCTACAGCCAAAAGAAATTGGGGAGAGCCACCCTAGTGGCAAGGGGCTGAAGGAATCTCCTCAAAGCAGGTGATACTCCAACAGAGGGCCATGGAAAATCCGGTGTCTCTACCAAAGACTGTTCCAGTTTTCCTGTAGCTGGACACCAGGCCAAGCTGTCAACAGTGGCTGCTGCCTGCCTTCTGCAATGAAAGAGTACAGGGGGCTCTGAGAGGAAGCGAAACAGCATGGTCCATGGGAGCAAATACGCCCTCAGGTAAATTCTCATATTTCTTTAGCTCCTTGCTGTTTTTCCTACGTATTTTGTTTTTTTTCTCATGGAAAATTTTCTTATGTCAAATTATTCTTAGCACTGTCAAACAGCATCAAAAAGAAACAGTTGCAGACACCCTTCAAATCTTTAACTATTTTACTGGGGAGAAATTTTACTATTTTACTGGGAAGTGAAAGAATGCTTTGGCTTTTAAGGAACACAGGGCAGCCTCATAAGCTAAGTTGTCAGTCTGAGATGATTGGTGCACAAAAAGAATGTGTCCACATGTCCATGTTTGCCTATGTATTTCTTCTAAGGACTTTATTGTGGCAACAAAATGTATCAGGCAGAGCACAAGAGCATCACCTGCAGAAAAGTGATGGACAGGCACTCATATGCATAATGAGCCCTAAAGTACAAAGATCACCATCCTTTTGAGGCCTAGCAAAACACAAGAACTTGCAGAGAACAGCGTATCTGATCACTGCTCCAAAGTCACCAAGAGCAGCTGAGCAAGAGTACCAAAGGCAGGAGTTCCGGTTGCGGGGTTTTGCATAGCTTCTCCTCAAATCTCATGTGATACACCACCACAATGAGGTGTAAGACTGTAACTGTCTTAACTGTTCTAATCCCTGAATGTAATTCTTCGGGTACAGAAAACACACAGCTCTGTGTCTTGCTTGCACAAGAGAGCAATGAATCAAATGTATGCCAGGTATTCTCCAAGTTCTGATCTTTGCTCTGGGTCTAGTTGTGTCTAATACACAAATTCAAACATTTGCTTTGTTGCATTTAATGTATGTCAGCAATGCAACTAATGGATGGACCATAAAGGCAAAGACTTCTTCAAGTCACGTTTGATCCTTGGGGACTGCCTTCATACAGTTTCATCACCATCTATTTCTCTGATTGTCAATGGCCCTGGAATTCCCAAGTGGTCCCTTACAAGGACCTGATTCAGCTTTGCTTTTGAGATCAACCAAGACTAAGTTCTGACACTAGCAAAAGCCGATCTCTCATATAATTCAATAACACAGATATTGTGTACTGATTAAGTCTCCTAGCTCAATTGAGAATAAGCCATATGCACTGTGAAGCACTTACGGGGAATGCTCTAAGGTAGCCTTTCCCTCAATTTGATTTTGACTTCATGAACACACATGGAATTTCTTTATCAGCTACACCAAACATGGTTGGTCAAATTCTTTTGGGGACTTTTTTTTTTTAACTTTACAGTCTTATAGATTTGGAATTTCCTAGTAACCTTCTATCTAAATGTCAACCTTGCTTAATTTCTGAGCCCTGATTATGTTAACATGAACTAGAGTGAAATTACTTTTTCTACTTTTTATTTGACAGAAAAGCAGTACAAGTTAGGGGAGCCTTATCTTATTAGATTTTAGCTTCAGCTTTGTGCCATGCTAACAGCAATGTTCCCAGGGACAAAAGAAAAATATACATATTTCATCAGGAAGTAGAACTCTGAATACACAATTATTACAATTCCTGATGACAGCATGCCTGCTAGAGCTACGTTTTCACACTGCTAACTAGCCAACCCAGCCCGCACTTTGATCAAGTTTCACTCACAGGTTGATAAAAATTCTGGATGGCCTTGGGATTAAATATTTGCCAGGAAAAAAAAAACAGAACTGTGCTGGTTCTCAAGAACTTTCACCATATCCTTAATAAAAATCCTTTTAAACTAACATTGCCATCATTTTACATTACTGTATGTGCACTTATATTTGTATTTTGCCATGAGTCTGTACTGATTTGCTAGTATACCAGCAGAATGAGCAAATAAATAAATACATAGGTATTGTTCTCTAGGCATATGTATTTTCTATTTCAATGGTTTTCACTTCTTGAACGGCAATCAGTTCAAGAAGGAATAAAGGAATAAGTTTATCAAGGAATAAATCCTCATTAATTCAGTGGGACAATTCTGACAAATATACAACAGTGCATGCTAGGATGCAAGGCAAGACGTCCTGCTGAGCTATCAAATCCTTGAACAACAGACATAAAACTGATTCCTATTTAACCACCTTGACAGAATACAATTATGTTAAAATCTTCATGGGACAGTAGAAAACTTGCTACTGTTCAAGACTTAACAAGATGCAAATGATTAGTTTTCTAAGCATGCACCTCCTTTACTAGGCCATTTCCAGGCAATTTTATTTTAGAGCTGCTTGCTAGTGGATGGTATGTGAGCTATGTGAGCTTGGCAAATTTAGCTCAAAGTTGAAAGATTGAATCTGGGTCAATCACCAAGACCAGAGATTTACTCTTCCTGAGCTTTCAGACTCATGCTGATCAGCACGGGTCTGAAAGCTCAGAAGAGTAAATCTCTGGTCCAGTGACCGACCCAAATTTGACCTTGCAACATAATCCTGGGACACATATATTTGCCTTTATTCATTCAACCAACTGTGGGCAGGAAGAACAAGTGAGTAAAAGAAAGCTATACAACTTCAGAAGAGTAGCAGTCTATCTGTAACCCTGAAGTTCTAGCAACCAAGAACTAAGGAGAAAATTTCTAACAGTGGGAACAATTAACAAGTGGAATAAATTGCCTTTGGAAGTTGTGGCTGCCCCATCACTGGAGGCTTTTAAGAGACTGAACAGCCATTTATCAGAAATACTATAGGTCTCTTGCAAGAGCAGGGGGTTGGACGAATGACACAACAAAGAACCTGAGTACAATATTGAGAGATTATAAGCAACTAGGCAATAAAGTTAAGGAGCTAGGAAAACAAGTAGTATTCTCATCAATACTCCCAACAAAAGGCCAATACCCATTGAGGGGAAAAAAGAATTCTAGAAATAAACCACTGGCTAAAGGGTTGGTGTCGCCCAGAAACTTTGGTTTCCTGGACCATGGACTGCATTTCCTACAAGAAGGACTCTTGGCAAAGGATGGGCTGCACCTCAGAAAAACAGGGAAAAATGTACTCGGAAAAAGACTGGCGCAAATCATCAGGAGGGCTTTAAACTAAAATTGAGGGGGAAGGGTGACCAATCTTTAGAATCTCTAGAACACAAAACCAATCATAAATCCCAAGAAAACATATCAAATAATGAGGTAGGGAGTGATGAGAAAAAAGAAAAACTCAAACAACAATCGGGAGCTACAGGAAATATGCCCATGGACACGGTCTTAAATGCTTATATACTAATGCTCAAAGGTTGGGGAACAAACAGGGTGAACTAGAAGCAATAGTACACGAGGGTGGGTATGATATAGTTGGCATTACAGAAGCCTGGTGGGATGAAACCCATGACTGGAATGTATTGATAGAAGGATTCAAATTGTTCAAAAGAAATAGATCTACAAAAAGAGACGGGGGAGTTGCACTATATGTAAGAGAACACTACATATCAACAAAAATGCACATGATCAAACATAAAATCCCTCCAGAATGTATATGGGAAATGTATAAAAGGCAAAAAAAAGTGACATTGCCATAGGTGTGTATTAGAGGCCACCCAACCAATCAGAAGAAATGGATGAACTTGTCCGGTTTGACGCCATAACGACACAGATGCAGGAATGCAGGGCTCTGCTTTCCGTGCCCGATTTCACTCTGTAGGGGGCCCTAAAAGGCCCTAAAATCGCCCTGGAGAGGCAATGAAGAAGGAGGTATGCCTTATCGATCACGGAGAGACGGCAGTTGATCCATTTGATCTGAGGAAACCGGCAGGAGAAAAGACTAGCTGCACTCCTGTGACCAGCCTCCAGCTACTGACAATCGAAGAAGCACTAATTAGCAGATCGTAAACAGCGTGTATGGAACTGGATGAGAATATTGATCCTTTCTTTACTATTTTACAACTGGATTTCCTGGAGAAGGCTCCCAAGAAACTAAAAACCTCCGAAGGCGAGAAGGAAGGGGATTGCAGCCCCACCCTTCCAGAGGAACGGAAGTGGCATTTTAATTTTTTTTATGGGGGACAGAAACATTTAACATTCAAGTGGAAGTAATATAAAGCTATTTTCACAATTTTGAGAACTGAGAAAATTGTTAAGATTTTCTCTTTGAAAAAATACTGGGATGAAATATAAGAAATCAACCTTCTATTCTAAGAGTCGGAAAATGGATATTGAATGACATTTAGTGGTGGACTAAAGTAAAGCACCACAGCTGCAATGACTGATACAGACCTGGCAAGAAGCCTAGAAACAGATAACAACCTACTTTCTTTGTTGTTTGGTGACTTTTAACTCAACAGAAAACAGCTGGCAACAGAGAAAAATATTTTGGCATACTTACTACATTGTGAGAACCTAATTGTTTTGAAACCTGTTGACCTTCTTGGATTATAAACATATACTGAGCTCTGACTTTTAATCTTAAGAACTATTTGGAGAGAAAGAAAAAATTGACTTCTGGCTAGGTTTGTCTGGGGGAGGTTTTTGGATTGCTCTTTGGGTGGTTGAACATTTTGAACATCTTGGATTATAAATCTTAGCTGATTGACAATTTCTGGACGCAGACAATTTCTGAGCAGAAGGACTACTACAAAATATTGCTTTCAGTAGTGGACTCATATCCTGGAACTTATTGGGATTATAAAGGCTGTATATAAAGACCAGAGGAACCAGATGAGACTTTGTTTTATGGATATTACGATTGATGATATAAGACAAGATTAGTAAGAATATCTGGAGGGGGGAAATAAAACGGATCCTTTATATCTAGCTAAAAATGATAGGAAAACGTATTTAATACTCCCATCTGAAGCCCCCAGCCAAGTTTACCAGGGATTTGTAGGAGTGACACCTCAAGAAGAAGTAAATATTTTTCAGAAGGAAATACATTCTATGTTACAATTAATTCAGGAGACAATTATTTCACATAAAGAAGATGCAAGAAGAAATCATGAGATTAAAAACAACTTTGATAATATAAATGAACAAATCTCTAATTTAAACTCACAACTAGAAAGTTCCCAGAAAACTACAAAGAATGAACAAACAAGTTAGAAAACAGAAGATGAATCAGAGAAAATTAATCTAAAGACACAAGATATAAAAGAAGGGAAAGATAATTTGGCACAGACAAATAAAAATCTGCAAGACTTAGCTACAACAATGGAAATGGAAAAGGCACCTTATTCTTTAGGTTTTCAAAATATACCTAAGGATAAGGAAGACAATTAAAAAAAAACAGATTATAAAGGTGTTATAAATTGGGAGACAAAAAATGAAAAGAGAAATTGAGGGAGAAGGAAACTGGGAGTTTAATGAATACAACTGGGCGGAATTCCCCCTCAAAAATACCCTACTTAAATTGCTTTTCCCATTACAAGCAGTATTTACAAGAACAAAGGAAGAATTTGTTGGTGATTTAATTACTGTGGCTTGGAAAGCTAATTGGCAAAGAAAGCAAGCTAGCGTTAGATTAAAAAAACAGAAGATCTGACATACCAGATGGGATATTATATGAGCCAATATTTGCTTGAATATGGACAAAAGAATAGATAATACATAGATATAAATAGATCTTTATAATAAGAAAGATATGATTTATAACTAGAATAGCATTCTCTCTTTTGATATGGTAATTATAAAAACACTAGAATGGCTTGTATAAATGAAACCTTCA
This sequence comes from Azemiops feae, assembly GCA_023970755.1. Lineage (NCBI taxonomy): Eukaryota > Metazoa > Chordata > Lepidosauria > Squamata > Viperidae > Azemiops > Azemiops feae. Next base: position 151,486 of record JALGBA010004073.1, read on the forward strand.
GTTACACAAATGTAACTAACTTTGAGAAAATCATAACTGACAAAGATATTTTGAATACTGATGAGAAGAGCTCGAAAAACAGGACATTGATTTAATAAGGAGACTTTAATTGCAAATACAATTTAAATATAAAGTGGTTAGAAAAGTGGTTATAAATTGAAATATTGCTATTTGTATAACACTAGATAAATATGAAGATGTATATATCTAATTTTGTATGTATTAATAGTGGTAAGAATGTGTTTATTGTTGAGAAAATGAAAACATCAGGGGAAGAAGAAGAGATCAAAAAACAAACAAAAAAACCACTGGACTGTATAGCATTGAATAGATTTATACTGAAGTTAAGATGCAACATTGAGTAACAAATGTACCCGGACATCATGTTTGTTTACTAAGCATTTATGATTTGTAATAATAGAAAATTAATAAAACACTTATAAAAAAAGGAAGAAATAGATGAACTCTTTGCCAACCAGTTAACAAAAAAATGTGTGTGGGAAGCATACCACACTAGTAATGGGAGATTTCAGCTATCCAGATATCAACTGGGAGACCAACTCTGCAGCAGTGGGAGAGCAAACAGATTCCTAACCAACCTAGCCTACAACTTTATCATCCAAAAGGTGGAGGAGGGAACTAGAGGTAAAGCTATACTGGACCTAATTTTTACTAATAGAGAAGTGATAGAGGGAGTTGAAGTTGCTGGAACTTTGGGGGAAAGTGACCACGTCATATTGGAATTCAATATAATGCAAACAGAAGCAATAGAAAATAATCCAACCAGTGTCTTAAACTTCAAAAGATCTGATTTTAACAAACTCAGAGAGAACCTAGGAAAGATTCCATGGATGAAAATCCTAAAGGGGAAAACAACTTAAGAAATGTGGGAAACACTGAAAAATGTGATCATAAAAGCCCAGAAAAAGAAAAACAAGAAATTCATGAAGAAACCAGCATGGCTGCACAAAGATTCTTCTGACAAACTGAATGACAAAAAGGATAAGTACAAAAAATGGAAAAAGGGACAAATAACTAAGGCTGATTATCAGCAGACAGCCAGAACATGCAAAGATGAAGTTAGGAAAGCAAAGGCTCAGAATGAACAAAGACTTGCAACAGAAATCAAGGATAATAAAAAAAGTTTCTTTCAACATATTAATAACAAGAAAAAAGTCAAGAAGATGGCACTAAAGAAAGAAGATGGCAAGGAAGTAACAGGTAGCAGGGAGAAAGCAGAGCTGCTTAACTCATTCTTTGCATCAGTCTTCATACAAAAAGAAATTATAGCCCAACATACTAAAAAAACTACTGCAAAAGGCAAACAAAAACCAAAAATTAAATAAGTAAGAAAGTGGAAAGAGAACACCTATCCAATGTTGACGAATATAAATCACCGGGACTCGACAGATTACATCCCAGAGTTCTGAAGGAACTGGCAGATGTTATCTCAGAACCATTGCACCATATCTTTCAAAAATCCTGGAGCACCAGGGAAGTACCTGAGGATTGGAAAAGGGCTAATCTGGTTCCCATCTTCAAGAAAGGGGAAAAAATGGACCCAGGAAACTGTAGACCAATCAGTCCAACATCAATACCTGGAAAGATCCTGGAAAGATAATCAAAAAACAGATCTGCGAAAAGTAAAAGCAAACAAAGTTATAACTAGTAGCCAGCACAGGTTTGTTAAAAACAGATCATGCCAAACCAATCTCATTTTATTCTTTGATAAAGTGACTAAATTAGTAGACCAGCGAAACGCTGTGGACATAGTATACTTAGATTTCAGTAAGGCTTTTGACAAAGTAGACCACAACCTGCTGCTTGGTAAGCTAGAAAAAGGTGGGAAAGACAACATCATCACCAGATGGATCTGTAGCTGGCTGACAAACCGTACTCAACAAGTAATCCTCAGTGGCACTACATCCACAGGGAGAGAAATAAGCAGTGGGGTACCACAAGGCTCTGTCTTAGGCCCAGTACTCTTCAGTATCTTCATCAATGACTTAGATGAGGGAATAGAAGGGGAACTCATCAAATTTGCAGATGACACTAAATTGGCAGGAATAGCCAACACCCCAGAAGACAAACTCAGGATCCAAAAAGATCTTGACAAACTTGAACAATGTGTCTTACCCAACAAAATGAACTTTAATGTGGAGAAAAGCAAAGTTTTATATTTAGGCAGGAAAAATCAAAGTAAGACCACACCTGGAATACTGCAACCAATTTTGGTCACCATACTACAAAAAAAATGTTGAGATTTTGGAAAAAGTTCAGAGAAGAGCAACTAAAATGATCAAAGGCCTGGAGACTAAAACATATGAAGAACGGCTGAAGGACTTGGGTTTGGCTAGGCTAAAGAAAAGAAGAAACAGGGGCGACATGGTAGCAGTATTCCAGTATTTGAGGGGCTGCCACAAAGAAGAGGATGTCAAATTATTCTCCAAAGCACCAGAGGGCAGGACAAGAAACAATTGTTGGAAACTGACCAAAGAGAGAAGCAACCTGGAATTAAGGAGAAACTTCCTAAGAGTGAGGACAATTAACCAGTGGAACAGCTTGCCTTCAGAAATCGTGAGCGCTCCATCACTAGAGGTTTTTAAAAAGAGACTAGACAGTCGCTTGTCTGATATGGTATATAGGATCTCCTGCTTGAGCAGGGGGCTGGACTAGAAGACCTCCAAGATCCCTACCAGCTCTATTCTATTCTATTCTATTCTATTTATAACACCTCCAAGGTCCTTTCCAACAGTTACTCTTACCTGCGTTTCTTTAATTTTGGAGAGAAACCAGACTGAAAGGAACCCTTCTACTCAGATTTATAAGACTTGCTCTCAGACATTGCTTGGCACGGATATCTCATCTCTTAGAGGGAGGGTAGGAAGATTAGCAGATTTTTTCTTATGCTTCAAGGATATTATGATCTCCAGATATACAGGTGCTCTCACCTCTCAAGACTATTGGAGAACAGAGATTATAGCTAGGTTATTGCTATGTTTGGAATCTGCCAGTCTTCTATTTTGGAACTACCTGTTCTCTCTCCTGTAACCACCAAGGCCTGCACCAGTTGCCTGCTTAAAAAAAACAGCCCTCTGCTGCCCCAAGAGGCAGGTCAGTCACCAGAACTGCTGACTGGAAGCACAGGCTTCTTCTGCACCCTGTGCTTGGTATCTCCTTTTAGTGGTAGATTCAGTGGCTCAATACATTGGATGTTATTCTACAGCACCTCTAGTCTGGAGGGCTGGAGGGCTACTGCACTTGGAACTGACTATTCCAACCCAACCGATGGCCATTTCGGCTGGTCAGGCACATTAGAAACTACAGCCACTGGTGTAAGTCGACCATCCCAACAACACAGGCACGGTGTGGCTTCTGACTCTCATTCGCAAAGGCAATCTGAGCTTCTGGTTTCACAATCAGCACTTCTAAATGGCTTTTCAGTAACGGAGGCACCGGGCCGCCAGGGCAGACGGAGCAGAAGCCGGCCCTTTGCTCATTCTCTTGGCAAAGTTACAGACCTCTTTACTAATCTCAGGCATTCAATGCTCCTTGAGGGATTGCCAGCGGCCAGGCCTGGAGGGTCGCCTCCTCCCGCAGACGGGCCTGCCCCAGGAGGGGAGCGGAGGGCCAGCCGATCCCACCCTCGTCCCCCACGTCGCCGCGTCCACAAAGCCGCAGCCCGCGCGGCAGCCCAAGCACCGCGGCGCGCAGAGGGCGAGGCGGGGCCTCCTTCGGTCGGAAAGGAGCCTCCCCCAAACGTCCGAGGTTCTTCGCGGCCCGGAGGAGACGCTTCCAGAGGCAGCACCTCCGCCCCCCTCCGCGGCTCGGAAACGGCGCGGAAGATCGCGGGCCGCAGCGACTTCTCCCGCAGAACCGCCGCCCCGGGAGCCTCGCCGCGGTTCCTTTCCGGGCGAGTGCCAAACGCTTTCGCCGGAGGGAGGCGCCCGATGCGACGGAAGCCGGCCGCCGGGCTCCGGCTAGCGCCGCGCGGAATCCGAGGATGAGCCCCTTGCTCCGCCGGGCCCCCGTGGCCGCGCCCTCTCACCCATCGCCGCCGCCGCCTCCGGGGCCGGCCCCGCTCGCCTGGCCGCCTCCCGCTCGGGCGCCCGCCTCGGCCCCTGCAGCGGACGTGACGCAGGACGTCAGGCCGCCGCCGGCCCCGTCCTCCGGATTGGCTGGGCTAGCAAGCACGTGGGCGCCCCCCGCCCCCTTCGTCCCGGGGCTTCCGGCGCTGCGGTTGGGCGGGCTCGGCCAGCGGGAGCCCCGCAAGGACGCGGCCTTGGCTTCGGCTTCACCGCCTCTTGGCTGGTCACCAGGGAGGCTCAGGCAGTCCAGGCGGCGCCCTGCGGAACCGCCCGTCACAAGGCCTGCTAGGAAAAGAGGAAGAAGAGCCTCCTCGCCCCAAGGCGGATCCTCGGTCCCAGCGACGGAAAGGGGCCCGACCGTCGTTCTGAACTGACCCGGACCGTTTTGCTCGAGCGCCGCCGGAGGGGCCGGTGTGTGTGTGTGTGTCAGTTGCTTCAAGTTCTGATTTTGTGACTGGACGGGAGAAATATTTAAAGTGTGGGAAGAGACTGGACAGCCACTTATCTGGAACGGTAGAAGATCTCCTGCTTGAGCAGGGGGTTAGACTAGAACAGGGCTTTTCAACCTTTTCACAGATTGTATCGCTTTTAGGACATGACAATATTTGAGTACCACCAGTGCTTAGCAAGGTGTCAAAAACGTGATGACTGAAAAAAAAAGGGGGGGGGATTTTGGGTTTTACTGATTAGATTCATTTGTTGTTATAGAAATGGCTAGTTTATAATATTATGGAAAAGTAAAAAGTTGAGGTTCAATGCTAATGCTTCCTTCTACTGCAACAGAGGAAGTATGTTCTTTTTCCCTTCTCCCCCTCACTTTCCCCCCCCACTGTGTCCAACTATTTGCTTTTGTATTTTTGTATTTTATTCTATAATCTAATAAAATATTACAAACTGTAGAAAAAAAGTAAAAAAAGTACCAGTTTTAATTTCTTCGGTGGCTGTTCCTTTGCTGAATCACTTTCCCTTTACACTGACAAATGTATGATGAATTTATCCATGTTTATTAATATGCACCACTACCAGCTAGCTCAGGGGTCTTCAAACTTGGCACTTTTAAGACTTGTGGACTTCAACTCCCATAATTCCTCGGCCATCATGGCTGGTTGAGGAATTCTGGAAGTTGAAGTCCACAGGTCTTAAAGTTGCTAAGTTTGTAGACCCCTGAGCTAGCTGGTCGACCCTTCTTCCTCTCTCCCTTCTGAGTGTAGTAAGAATGCACCCCCCCAATCTCTTCCCTGTACCCTTAAAAACACAGGAATCAAGTGCAAAGCAAGAAAGGCTCACAAAATAAAGAAATACATAAACTCCGGGGTTTTTTTTTTTTCTCTTTAAGCTGCCTCAGGCTGTCACTGTCACAGTGTTGCAATCTGAGACTGAAAGGCTCCCGCAATTGCGAAAAGCTTTAGCCTTAAATTAAGCCTGTTTATCTTCAAAGAAAACTTTCTAAAAGCCATAGACAGACTCAAGGGGGTAAAACTAATTACATTTGTTTAAAGGGATTAAACCTACAGAAGTCAACACTTCGGACTCATTGCTAGCCTAAAATACAGACTAAAATATTTCAATAACCAAAGCACACAAACAGCCTCTGAATTACAAAATGCTGTAAAAACTACAAAAATCCTTATGGTAACCCAATCAAGCTGCCAGTTGATCCAGAACTAAATAAACCCACCTCCTTTCCAACATGCTCGTCTGCCGGCTTCAGCGCTGATTGCATTCTCCTGGCTGGAGAAAACGAACCAGGGGACCTTTTCTTCCAGCAACAGCTGCTGCTTCTTCCCTGTCCCTGTTTCCTCCCTGCCTGCTGAGCTCTCCTCCTCTTTCCCTGTTGTCTTTTTTCCCCCTTTCCCGCCCAAATCAACTCCTTTTATAGCCTCTCCTCCCCCCCCTTTTCTTCAGTTCACCTCCAGCTGTGTGCTGTTTCCAGAAGTGCCAATCAGCTGGAGCCTGGGGCTTCTGCCAGCCCAGCTGCAACTGCAGCTGCCTCTCCCTCAGGCTTGGGTCGCTTTGGCTCATTCCCCTCCCCTGCTACACTTCTTTAGGACGGTCACATACCACCTGCCACGTGGCAAAGTACCACAGGTGGTATGCGTACCACTGGTTGAAAAGCCCTGGACTAGAAGACCTCCAAGGTCCCTTCCAAGTCTGTTATTCTGTTAATATGAATAAGAGAAATGTAAATTTAGTATACCTGGATTTCAGCAAGTATTTGATTGCATAACATTATCCTTCATAGAATGGAAAATAAGAGCTAGACTAGGATAGCTGGATTCACAGCTAAATTATAGCATCTAAAGCAGGGGTGTCAAACTGCCGGCCCACGGGCCGGATGCGTCACACCGAAACCGTGCCCACTCCATTGCCGGCAATGGAGAAAAAGTCACGATATGTCGCAACACGTCACGTGATGTTGCGAGTTTGACACTCCTGATCTAAAGAGCGCTTATTAATGGTTCCTCTTGAAGAAAAGTATCTGGAAAAGTATTTTATGTCTGTTCTGCTATCCAACTTTTTTTTTATCAATAACTTAAGGGAGTTGAAGAGACACTTAGCAAACCTTAAATAGGGTGGTATTTAACAAGATAAAAATCTAACAGCTAAAGTAATTGTAAATGGAGATTTTACAGAAAATTTCAATATCAAAAAAGGCACAAGACAAGGGTGTCCATTATTCCCATTGTTATTTATATTAACACTAGAGGTATTAAACAGAAACATTAGACAAGATACGGAAATTAAAGGATTGGAAATAAAAGATGAAAAATGCAAATTACAAGCATTTGCAGACGATTTGGTCTTTATACTAGAAGAGCCCCTAGAGACAAGCCTTAAGCTTATGAAAAAGATAGAAGAATTTGGAGAAGTGGCAGGTCTGAAAATAAATAGAGAAAAGACCAAAGTAATAACTAAAAGCCTTAGAGAAAAACAAAAAAATCAATTATCGGAAAAAACAGGTCTCCAAATAGTCAAAAAAATTAAATACTTGGGGATTTACTTAACAGCAAGATGTGCAACAATAAAAGAAGACAACTACGTAAAATTATTAAAACAAATAAAACTAGACTTGGAAAAATGGAAAAACTTACAACTTTCAATGCTGGGGAGAATTAGCAACAATGAAGATGAATATTCTACCAAAAATACTTTTTTTGTTTCAAACAATACCTATAAAATTGGGGGAAAACTTCTTTGATGAACTAAACAAATTAATAGTGAAATTTTTTTGGCAAGAAAAAAAAGCTAGAATTAGATTGAAAATGCTTCAAGAAGTGAAAGAAAACAGAGGATTTGGACTGCCGGGCTGGACTTTATATTATCAAACAGCTGTATTAACATGGCGAAAAGAGTGGATAACTCTTAAGAGATAAAAGAACGACATGACGTACAACTTGGGTGGCATGCCTTTCTATGGTATGGGAAAAATAAAATACACAGATACTTTCAATATCATTACATAAGAAATACACTTTTGCTAGAATGAGAAAAAGTAAAAGCAAAAATTTATATGAAAATACCTGGATGGCTCTCAACAATGGAAGCGTTTGTTCATCCAAACTTAACGAACTATGAGAAAATTGTGGCTTATAAAGACATTTTGAATAATGAAGGAAAATTAAAACACAGACAAGAACTAGAAGGACAGGGTATTGACCTATCATGGTGGCCATATCTGCAAATCCAAACGAAATATGAAAAAGATGTTAAAACATCTGGATTTGATAAGATACTACTGACATCAGATGAAAAATTGATTAAGAAACTTTATAAATATGTTAAGTTTAAAGGTGGAAGAGGAACAAGTTAAAGAAACATGGGCAAAGAATTTTGGACATAACATAGAACTAGAAAACTGTCAATGCCTTTGGGAAAGAAATTCTAAAATAACAAAAGCAATAGCATACAAAGAAAAATTATATAAAATGTTTTATAGATGGCATTTTAACACCAGTGAGGTTAGCAAAAATGTTTAAAAATATATCAAGCAATTGTTAGAAATATACACAAAATCCAGGCACCATCTTTGGTGGACATGCTCTAAAGCCAAAAGATTTGGGTTAAGAATAAACACGTGGTTAGAGAAAATGACTAAAAAACATATAGATTTTAAGCCAGAACTATTTTTGTTAGGCATAATTGTAGGAAATTATGAGAAAGAGTGTATATATTTAATTTTACATATATTAACTGCAGCAAGAATTGTGTTCACTCAACATTGGAAAAATGAAGATTTACCAACGGAGGAAGAATTAAAAAATTTTTAGATTGTGCAGAAATGGATAGATTGACATTGAAAATGAAAGAGAAAGAAGATTCAGTTTATTTTAGAACATGAGATACCTTTTATCAATGGCTAGAAAAACGAGGTAGAAAGGAATTTAACATATATTAGTAAGTTAAATGTTGGAACCCAGACAATATGTTGCTGATAAAATATAAAGCACTTGTGACTATAAAAAAATTAATAAAAATATATAAAAAAACAAGATAAAAATCTATCTGCATCACGGTCAGAAAAATGTCAGTTGGGTATTGAACAGGGAGACCTGGCTTGACAGACCATCGGAAACAGAATCCACAACTTTGAGTCAGCAATGTCAAACAACTTCATTCATTCAATTAATTAATTGCTGTTTTGAGGTGTATTAAGGAGAAAGTCTAGATCAGTGGTGGCGAACCTATGGCACAGGTGCCAGAGGCAGCACTCAGAGCCCTCTCTGTGGGCATACGTGCCGTTGCCCCAGTCCTAGGCCTTCAGCTGGGTTTTATAAAACCTTTTCGCTTTAGGCCTCCGCCGCCGTGTGCAAAAAAAAAAAAAAGATTCAATCAGTCAATTTCAACTTCTCGTGGGAAAAAAAAAAGATCTTGCAAAGTTGGAATTGATTGATTGAACTTTTCCCACCCAGTCTGCCGTTACCACCGCAGCCACACCCACCCAATGGGCCACACCCACCCGGCACTCGATGATGCATAAGTGGGTTTTGGGTTGCAATTTGGGCACTCAAGTCTCTAAAAGGTTCGCCATCACTGGTCTAGATCATAGCAAATGTCACTCTCTAAAGCAGGGGTATCAAACTCAATTTCATTGAGGGCCGCATCAGCATTGCGGTTGTCCTTGGGGGGCCGGGTAGGTGTGGCCAGGGTGGGCGTGGCCTACTGGGTGGGCATGGCCAGCTCTACATCATTCACGCCAAGGGTGCCTGTGGGTGCCTGGGCAGGAGTGGGACAGATCTGAGGGTCTCTGGCAGAAGGGGGTGGGACCGGGGCAAGCACCAACGCATGGTCCATTGGAGGAGCCTCACTGTTCCTCTCAGGCCATGCGGGGGGAGGGGCTGGATGGTGGCGCGGGCTTCCCAGAGCCCTGGGCAGCAGACGTCAAACGCCCAGCCCGGCCCTCAAGCACCTGCAGCACCAAGCCCAGCCCCACTACCCCAAGGGGGTGCCCAGCTGCACTTACCTCCTCCTCAAGGCAGCTCCTGCTGTGCTTGCTCTCCTTAGCCAGGTTGCTCATGATGGGTACAAGGGCAAAGTCAGAGGGAGGCCCATTCCCTCTCCATGGGAGGAGACCCAGCTTTGTATCCAAAGCTTCCTTAGCAATAGGAAGGGAGACCCCCAGCATAGGCCAGGAGGACGGGGCAAGAGGATGGTGAAAGGACAGCAGGGCAGGACTTCCCTGAGACCCTCCCTTCCTCTCCTTCCTTCAAGAACAGAGTGGTGGGAAAATATTTGAGATGAGGGAGAAAAACAGGCAAGAAACGCAGCTGGGGAGGTGTCACCCTTCGTGAGGAATGAAGGAATGCACCATCGCCTGGAAGTGGCCAGCACATGGCCCTCACCTACTTCACATATCTGGCTTGGTGGGCTTTGGGGGAGGGGACGCCATGAGCAACGTGAGTCAACGTTACCTGTGCAATGCCGTCCAGCCCCCAGCCTGCCTGGTTTCGGCAGGCAGCGAGGCGCTCTCCTCAGTGCCGAGAGGCGGAGCCAGGCAGCGCGAATCCGAAAAGAAGCGCGACGCCACCCAGCCTGCCCGGTTTCGGCAGGCAGTGGGGCGCTCTCCTCACAGCTCTGAGAGGCTGAGCCGGGCAGTGCGAAGCTCGCCAGCTTTGCACCTTGCTGCCTGCTGAAATCGGGCAGGCTGGGGGCTGAGTGGCGTCGCGCTTCTTTTTGGATTCACGCCGCCTTGCTCAGCCTCTCGGTGCTGTGAGGACAGCGCGCCACTGCCTGCTGAAACCCCTCCCCTGGAGCCCATCAAACCGGATATGTGAAGTAGGCGAGGGCCATTTGCTGGCCATTTCCAGGCGGTGCATTTCTTCATTCCTCACAAAGGGTGACACCTCCCCAGTGTGTGCCCAGGGGGCGGGGCCAATGCAGCAGGGGCTGGTCCCTTGCTGTTTCCAGACGGCCTTAGGGAGCTAAGACTGAATGCGTTTCAGCATAGTTGGCTACCACAAAATTGTACATTGGCTCCTGGGCGGCCGGGGCTGGGGCCAAGGCAGCGGGGGCCATTCCCTCACTGTTTCCAGGATGGCTTCGCGGGCCACATGAAACCACGTCGCGGGCCGCACACGACCCCCGGGCCTTGTGTTTGACATGTCTGCTCTAAAGCAGCACTAGTGGAATCTGCACTAAGGTAGGATGTGTGTGTGGACAAAATGCATTCTAAAGTTCCTTCCAACTTTATGATTTCTGGCATGAAAAACAACCAAGACTGCAGCTATTCTCCATTTACTGAAAAAAAGACCTACAAGGCTCAGGTCCCAAAACAGAAACTATAAAGCAGCAATGGTAGGAAGATGGGACATGATTCAAGCCTAGATTAGACATCTCCAGCACTGCACATCAGGGAACACATACGGTACATCTGTCATTTGGTGACAGCTGCATAGTTCCATTTATATTTCTGCAAATATACCCTTCTGGCTAGGGGGCGCTCAAATAGCAAAGAACAGGAAGTTGGATCAGCCAATCAGCACTCAGGATGCACACCTCTGCACAATGTGCAGCTTGGATTGGGGAGGTGTACGCATTGCAGCCATCTGCAACCTATGCTTATCCATAGGGGTTGCCCTTTGCAATGTAGGTATGCAGGGACACTTAGGCACATTTGCAGGCAGTTCTAAATCAAGCAGGCTTCAACAAGACTCATAGTTTGCAAGCAACAACCTACTACCAGAGGACATGCTGTGGTTTAATAGACACAATGCAACAAAGCCTAACTCAGGTTAACAAAATATAACATTCCAACAAAATCAAATTAATCCTATACCATTTCAGACAAATGGCTGTCCAGTCTCTTCTTAAAAACTTCCAATGTTGGAGCATTCACCGCTTCTGGAGGCAGGTTGTTCCACTGGTTAATTGTTCTGTCAGGAAGTTTCTCCTTAGTTCTAGGTTGCTTCTCTCCTTGATTAGTTTCCATCCGTTGCTTCTTGTCCTGCCTTCAGGCGCTTTGGAAAATAGCTTCACTCCCTCTCCTTTGTGGCAGCTCCTGAGATATTGGAACACTATCATGTCCCCCCTAGTCCTTCTCTTCATTAAACTAGACATACCCAATTCCAGCAACGGTTCCTTATATGTTTCCTATAACATACTTAATTATTATCACCCACTACAATCCATTTTTGCTAGAACTAGCGTGTTGCATAAATCCAGCCTTCAAATATGCAGGAACAGGGCATGGTTTTGTTGACAGAGCCTCATTATTTTTAGGCAGTTTTTTACAGGCCATGGACCATAAAGGGTTTGGAAGTAATGTGAAGAACAACTGGCCCTGGAATTCTGGGCTGTTTCATTTTTATGTGTCTGGGTTTTCCCCAGATAAAAGAGGGACATTGCTTACCATCCTTTGCTTATTTTGTAATCAGAACGAACTAATACAAAAAACTCCAGAAAATCCAACCCATTAGGCACAAAATCAGTTTTCATTTCTGACCGATTAGAAATTACTGTAATCCAAAGGCATCCACCATACAGCGCTTCAACAGGGGGATCAAAAGACGTCCACCACCTCCCTGCTTCAACAGGCAGTCTGAATTTTAAAGCTTATGAGTTTATTCTTGAGGGGGGGGAAGCAGTTCAGGGTGGGGAGAGAATATTAACAGAAAAGCCTCTGAAAATATTCTTATTGGTAGACAGTGGTTTATATTCTGACAAAGGAACGTCACCCTCCGATTCCCCTTTGAACCTATCTGGGAGCTGCTTGGTCACACCGAGCAGGGAAGCAGCCACGGACTTCCCAAGAGAGCGATGCGTCTTCTCGAGCACATTTCTCCTGAAGCGAGCAGATTTCCAGCACCGGCTCTCCGCGTGCCCGACTGCCACCGGACAGGTCACTTGCCCGCTGGCTTCGGCCGAAGGAACTCGGTCCTGCCCTTGCCTCGGTCGCCGAAGGTGCGGACGCGGTGGATGAGCTGCAGCTGCTGCTCGATCGTCGCCCGGATGTCCACCTCGTCGGGGATGTGGACGTAACGGACGTTCCTGCCGGTGATGAAGAGGTCCTGCAGCCGGCAGGCGCAGCCGTGGCGGTCGGTGAAGGTGGCCTCGCCCAGGCGGACGTTCATGAAGGCGTCTACGTTGACGATGCGGCCCACGGCCACGCTCTCGTCGCGCAGCTCCACGGTGGTGACGCGGCTGTGCAGGCCCTGCAGCAGCAGCACCAGGCTGTTCTCCGCGATGGTGCGCTCCTTCACCGAGTGGCTGATCTCCATGGCGGCCCGGGGCGCGACTCAGCCGGAAGACCCCGGGACCCGCATCCCGGCCCTGCTCTCGGCTCGGAAGGCAGACCGACGGCGGCCCGGGTCTCAGGGGCGAAAAGGCGCCAGGTCGCCTGCACGGCGAGGCCCCGCCTCCAAATCCGCGATCCCATTGGCCGGCTCGAGTGGGAGCGATGCCATTGGCCCGGCTGCGTGGAGGGCCCGAATTCTGCACGGAGGTTCGGCCCCGGAAGAGGCGCTTCCCGCCTTCCGCTCCCCTCCCCCTTCATCCTCCCCACAGAGGCGGTTTCACGGTTGTCGGGCCCGTCTCAGCCGATGGCGGGCGAGATTGTCCGCGTTGTGCATGGCGCCGTTTAATTGCTAGTGGTCTGGCTGAAATCTCCCTTCCAGGTCATGTGCTGGATGGGGCTGTCCGAAGACTGAGCGTAATGGGAAGTGATGGGAAGTCTGGTCAATGATTTCTAAAGCGAGGTCATATCCAACAAAATGCAGTTCAGCGGTGAGAAAAGGTTCTGCTGTTAGGAATGAAGGAAGACCCCCCCCCCTCCTCAGATAGAAGAAGAAATCTGGAGGCAGGACGAAAATTTAATCACAACAGTTTAAATCTTTCCAAAGTAGAAATAAGCACTCCCCCCAAAAAAGAATTAATTAAATCACGAGTCCTTTTTAAATTAAAGCAAACACTCTGTCTAGCTCAGTGATGGCGAACCTTTTAGAGACTTGAGTGCCCCAAAACCGCCCCCACTCCCCCTCCTACCCTGCCTGCTCCACCCCCGCCCGCCCGCAGGGACACGCACCGCCTCCATGGCCCACAGCAGATCACCCAGGCAGCCCTGCAGCACCATGGCAGCCACGCCCTCTGCCCTTGGCTGCGCTGCTCTGTGTGGGGCGACTCTCCTCCAGGGAGGTTGCTGGTGAGGAGGGGGTCGCGGGGGGAGGTGGGGCTGGGGCGAAGGCATGTGTGCCCACAGAGGGCTCCGAGTGCCGCCTCTGGCACGCATGCCATAGGCCACTGAGAAGTAGTACTGTGTTCCCTGAAAGTAAACCCGGCCCCAAAAGTAAGCCCCAGCTGATTTTCGGTGGTGCGCCTAATATAAACCCTCCCCTGGAAGTAAGCCTTATTTAAGGGCCTGCACGGATGGCCTGCCTGTGATGAGGTGAAGCCGATGGGGGAGGGGGGAATCTGACCCACGGTACCAGTATACCAGTTCCTTACTGCCGCCCAGCTTGTTCCGTGGCCTCATAGCAACGGCATTGGGCAGGAGGCGGCAAACAGCCAGTTTTGGTGCGACGTGGCCATTTGCTGCTGGCTGCGGCGGTTTGCCGCCTCACACATTGCACCCAATGCCACTGCCATGAGGCCTGGTGGATCCTCCCCCCTTCTGACACACGTGCTGTTATACCGGTTCCCTACCGCTGCCCGGCTTGGCATGGCAGCGACATTGGACAGGAGGTGGCAAATGGCCAGTTTCAGCGTGATGTGGCCGTTTGCTGCCTTGTGCGTCACGACCAATGCCACTGCCAGGCCTACCGTACGTTAACTCTAACCCCCACTGCCCCCCAACCCTAACGGGAGATGGGAAGCCCTGGGGGGAAAAACAGAAAAACTTGGGTGGGAAAAAAAAGTTTTCCCTGTTTGTTTCCAAACTGCTTTGGAAATAAATGGGGGAAACCATTTTTTTTTCCCACCCAAGTTTTTCTGTTCCCCCCCCCCTAGGAATTCCCATCTCCTGTTAGGGTTGGGGGGTAGTGGGGGTTAATGTATGGTAGGCCCTGGCTACAGCCTCGTGTGGGTCAGTTGGGGGCGAATCTGCCAGGCCTCATGGCCGTGCCATTGGTGAGTGCAACATGGCTCGGCCAAAAGTGGCCGCGGAACAAGTGGGGCAGGTTCTACCCTCACCTGCCCATTCTCTTCTCTGTCAGAACTTCGCAGCTCTGCCTACAGAGCCACCAAAGCGGCAGGTGGAGCACCGGAGGCTCGGGGAAGGAGGGCGGGGGTGAGCCATTGGCGAGTGCAACGCAGCTTGGCTGAAAGCAGCCTCGGAACAAGTGGGGCAGGTAAGGAAAGAAATCCTCGCTTCCCCAGGAATTGCTTTTCTTTGCTTACCTGACTCCCAGCCCCGTGCCATTTCTCTTTCGTGATCCGCTGCTGCTGTGTGCAGGGAAACGAAGTTTTTTTGGGGGGGAAAAAAGGTCAGTCAATTCCAACTTCGTGAGATCTTTTTTTTTCCTGCGAGAAGTTGGAATTGATTGAGTGACCTTTTTTTTCCCCAAAAAAACCTCGTGAGATCTCAAGACGTTAGAAAGTCTGGTTGAACTTTTTTTTTTTTTTTTTACCGGTAGTCCCACAAACGCGGCGAAGGCTGAGAAGCAAACGGAGAAATGCAATGCAGCTGAAAGGCAGGTTAATAAAAAAACACTTGGGGGAGGCGAGGGCATCTGGGCAGGGGCGGCAACCTTACCCTGCGCAGCTTCGGCAGGTGTCTGGTAGGCGAAGGGAAGCAACTCCAACCCCCCCCCCCACGGCAACCTTACCCTGTGCGGCTTCGGCAGGTGTCTGGTAGGCGAAGGGAAGCAATTCCACCACCCCCCACATGGCAACCTTACCCTGTGCAGCTTCGGCAGGTGTCTGGCAGGTGAAGGGAAGCAACTCCACCACCCCCCATGGCAACCTTACCCTGTGCGGCTTCGGCAGGTGTCTGGCAGACGGAGGGAAGCAACTGGTCCTCCACCATGCTCTCGCCATGTTGCTTCTCCACTCCATGCATGGGCCCCGCCCCAACCTCGCATGCTCACGGCCTACTGGTGCCCATACCGGCAAAAAGTAAGCCCTCCCCGAAAGTAAAACCTTGTGCTTACTTCAGAGCCCAAAAGAAAGTAAGACAGGGTCTTACTTTCGGGGAAACACGATAATTAACTCCCATTATTCCTCTGCCATAATCCGCTTTTCAAATAACAACCAGATCACAAACACAGAGACCCCCTGCCGGTCCTGACTATCGCTTACTGAAGGAATTGAAGGAGATGTTAGAGACTGATGCCTGGTTCAAAGACAACAAATCTATTTTAATCCTAAGGGGGGGAATAGCTTGGAAAGGCTCTAAGTTACACCTCCCAGATGGCCTCAGACTCCAAGCACTGAAATGGAGTCATGACGCTAAGCAGGCAGGTCATTTTGGATTTTTGAAGACATTGCATCTGATGTGGAGGCAATTTTGGTAGCCAGGAATGAAAAAAAGACATATGTTAAGAGTTGTACCACCTGTGCTGCCATGAAGAGGCATCCAGGAAAACCCCCAAGATTGTTGCAACAAGTTGCTGAACCTTTCCAGCCTTGGGAGAAGATAGCCATGGATTTTATAGTGGAGTTACTTGAGAGCAATGGAAAAACTGTAATATGGACTGTGATTTATTTTCCAAACAGGCAAATTTCATCGCTAGTTCAGGACTTCCCTCTGCCCAGAAGCTAACCAAGCTGTTTTTGAAACACATATATCTCCTCCATGGTGCCCCAAAGCGGATTATTTCTGACAGAGGGATCCAGTTTACTGCTAAGTTTTAGAGGGAGTTTGTTAAACTGATTGGGTCCACCCAGGGGCTTTCATCGGTTTTTCATCCGAATACTAACGGAGCTGCTGAAAAAGCTAACGCAATGGTGGAACAGAACCTCTGATGTTATGTAAATTACCAGCAGACTAATTGGGCTGATCTCCTGCCTTTCGCAGAGGTAGCCTACAACACTCTGCACAGTAGCACTGGACTCACCCATTTAAGATAGTAATGGGTCGAGATTTTGTGCCCATGCCTGAGTACCCCCAGGAGCCTCCTACTTCCCACACTTTGGATCAATGGGTGATGTCTTTCCAGGGGGTTTGGGTGAATGGGAAGAAAGCATTGACCAAGGTCACCAAGATTTACAAGGAGCAAGCAGATAAACGATGCTCCCCTCAGAAACCTTTTCATGTTGGGCAATTGGTTTCTCTTTCAACAAAATATTTAAGGTTAAAGTTACCCAGTAGAAAATTGGGTCCAAAATTCCTTGGTCCTTTTTCCCATCACTAAGATCATAAACCCTGTCACAGTGGAATTGAAACTTCCACGATTGTTGGGAAAAGTGCACCCTGTGTTTCATTGCAGTCTATTGAAACCTGTGTCAGAATCCTCTGAGACCTGTCCCAAAGAAGCCGCCGGGTCCAGTAGTGGTAGAGGGGGAGACACATTATGAAATAAAATGAATTCTTGATTCTAGGTTGTACAAGGGAAAGTTACAGTACCTCGTTCAGTGGAAAGGCTACCCCCTTTCAGAAGCTACATGGGTGAAATGTACTAATGTGAAAGCAGATAGGTTAATAAAAAAGTTTTACGATAAATATCCTCACAAGCCTCAAGGAAATACTTAACCTGCTTTTTGTTTCCCCTACAGGAGACTCTTTCTTTTTGAGAGGGGCTGACTGTCACCTCTACAAATGAGCATGGATGCAGCCATTTTCCTTCTCATTCTAGGTTGCCACATAGAACGGAGGGAGGGGGTTGCCCAGGTGCTTTGCTAGTCAAAATAATTTTTTGTTCCATGGGAACCAAGGTCATCAGCTGCTCCCGGGATTAGAGACTGGGCATTTCATAAAAAGCCCGCCAAATAATCATATTGGGGAACGGAGAGCTTACATAGCTTTTGTGGGTGGGACATTTAACTTTGTATTGGGAAATTGTTGCTTGTGTATCCAGACTTGGTTTCACTCTTGACCGTGCCGATACTTTGTAACTAATAAACATGTTCTTTGAGGAACTTGCAAGCCTCGGAGTTCTGCTTTGTCTCTATCGGAACCTTGACAGTCAGCTTTCCCAGAGCCACATTTCTGTCTGACTTGGCTCTGCTCTTCAATAAACTGCAACCTTCTTTCTAAAGCAGTCTCCATTTTGCTTATTCCCAGCTTGGACTGGACCCTGATGAAGATTTTTCTTTCAACGGGGTTGGACTAGAAGACCTCCAAGATCCCTTCCAACTCTGTTATTATGTTATTTCTGCTCTGGCCTTTCTGTTGAAAACCAGAGCATTTACCCATTGACACTGACTGGGCCAGAAGTAGTCCCCCTTGCACCCATATAAATGTAGACATGGAGGAAGGCTCTGCCTATCCTCTGGCCTACTTATGCAACCTCCCCCGCCCGTCTTCTGTGCAGTGCGACATGGAACTGGTTTTCAGAAGAGAAATGGGTATTGGTGTGCACATCTGACAGCTTCAGAAGGTGATTGCAGAAGCTGGCTTTTAGTCTTTTCTGTGACTCAGCAGCATTGCAACACGTGCAGAGTCCATGGCCCGGTAGATGGAGCTGATGCACAACAGACCAGCTGGTTCAAAGCAGGCAGCCCCACCTCATCCCTCCTCCTGGAGATCAAGGCTGTCTGCATGGAATGTCTTAGGCCAGCATTACATGGAAACACTACTTCCACCCATTTTTGAGCCCCTTTAGTATTGGACTGATTATGTCCTTAGCAAAGAGTAAGCTTGGAGGGTCTTTGTACCCTGGCAAGGTGGCTATTTTTATGTATTTTCCTCCCATCTTTGAATTAGCATGTATGCTTATGTAAATTGTATTGAGCTTAACTTAGTTTTTAATGTGGGTCAATTTCAGGGCAACAATTGGTGGATTCCCTGCCCTCCTTTTCCCTTCCGCCCTCAGTCATCCACTGGCAAGAAATGCAACCACCAGTCACTCTCCTAAATTTGGAATGGATTTTGGGAGGCTCCTCTGAGATTGGCCAATCAGATTTTGTTTGTTTTTTGTTGCAGGACCACTGATCATTTTTGGTACTGATAATTGTATGGGGGGGGGGGAGAAAACAAAACACAACCATAGCCTCATTTGCCTGAAATGTCCTATGTGTAACAGCTGAAAAAACAATACTTTCTTAGAACAATCAGTTTGTTATTGGGTCTAATGTAATTTTAGTTTTGGCTTAGTATATTATGTGAACTATATGATACCAAGATGAAATATACATCTAGGAGAGTCAGTCAGCTCTGGGAGAGCAATAACTTTCTTTAATCAGATTTTGATTACAAAAACCTCCTGGAGTGAGTACTGCAATAAACAAGGTTGTCTTATTTATAGCTGCAGCTAAAAAGAATAGCTGCACTATTATTGTAAACTTAGCTTTTACGGGTAACATAAATTGTTACTTCATAGTATGTATTTTTATTTACAGAACTTACCTGGGGGATTTATGGGGTTTCTTTTTAACTATAGCTAACATGAGCAGAGTCATTAATAGCACAGGAACAAAACTGCTATCCAGTAGAGTATCCTCTGACATGTGTGCCCACATTTCCCTAATGCCAGAGAAAAGAACTGTTAAACGGATCTCAGACAGTTCCCAAATTTCCTGTGCTAACAAAAAGTGGGTAGCTTAAGAATCCATTCTGTTCTATCAGACTTAGGTCTTCTAACATCAAGCTGGGTGTCCTAGCATTCCTTTGCATTAAAGCTGCGAGGCTCTTCGGAGCTGAGGGTCATAGCTTATCCATCATTGCCAACATATCACATCCCTTGCTGCTTGTCTCACTTTGCTGTTCCGACAT
This sequence comes from Azemiops feae, assembly GCA_023970755.1. Classification (NCBI taxonomy): domain Eukaryota; kingdom Metazoa; phylum Chordata; class Lepidosauria; order Squamata; family Viperidae; genus Azemiops; species Azemiops feae. Next base: position 170,875 of record JALGBA010004073.1, read on the forward strand.
CTCAAATTCCCCCATGATGTGATCCAGCTTCTCATTCCGTTGCTGGTCCTGTTTCAATAAATGTTGCAAGCAAGTATTTATGTAAGAATAGAGGTGTGGACAAAATACAATATTACCCTAATACAGTATGAATGAAAATCTATGGATTCAAAACATCTCATTTGAAAAAAACAGCTCTTAAAAATCAATCCACAATCCACTGTATTAAGATGATACTTAGGAAATTCTTCCTAATATTCAGTCTTAATTTCCTTTAATTTCAAGGTGTTAATATTTATCTGTATTTTCAGCAGAGGTCTATCCTCCCCACATACACAATACCCTTCTATTTATTATTGGTGAAGAATAATGTAGTATTGTCAAGAATGAAACTTTGGCAGCTACGTGCCTCTTTGTTTCAACTTGTCATTAGAGTACGGGGGGAAGGTGTTGCTTTAGAATGGGTTAGATGCAGAAACGAAACCTCTACGATTCCCCTGAAGACCATGAGAGCCTGAAACCTTTCCAAAGACACTGCAACAGGTGTGGAGAGGAAACAGACGGTTCCCATAACAAAGTGAAATTGTTTACATTTCTACGTGAGAGGGTGGGGGTTTGGCCAGAGAAAGTATTGTTTAATTCTATGAACTGGTGTCTGGGAACCTCAGAGTTAATTTTTCTTTGACATTACCATGCTGTGTATTCAATAAACAGTAAGATTTTCGGAAACGGATTGAACCTGGAGTTTTATTTGGATTCTCGAACTGGATGTTGACAAGTATATTTTTGATAGTCTCAAGATGTTCTCAGTAAAATATGGACTAGAAGATATTAGATGCATTCACACTTGGCTGAATGATGATACCCAAAGAGAGCTCACTATTTTTGACTTCAAACAAAAGTTATATGATAATCTGTGAAATAATCTGTAGAAAATCCTGCATTGAACACTTAAGCTAACCTTTAAGAAATTTTCTAACTTTATGCTGGTATTATAATATCTCTTCTCTTTTATCAGCTAAATATACTTCCTTTAGCCATTCCTCATAAAATTTGTTTCCAGATCCCTTTAATCCTAGGATGCTACTTTCCTAATGCCCACAACAGAATCCAAGTCTCCCAAGTGAGGTCTAATCTATGAAAGTTGGGGGACTATTATGATCTGGCTGCAACATTTGTGAATTCAATTCAAGATCTTTTTAGCTGTTGCATTGCACTGTTTGTTAATGTTCAGTTAGCCAGAAGTAGTTTCTCACACATGGGCATTCTGTGTGGGAGATCATCTGAATTCCAATTCTGTCTTCAATCACCTAGCTTGATATAATTTACAAATCTGATACATTTCCATTCCATTCCCTAGGCCATTTATAAAAATTCTGAATAGTGCTAGGCCATGGATGGACTCAGGTTAGCCATATTTGATACAGAACCACACCTTCTCTGTGTGGTGATTTAAGCAATTTTAACTATACTGGACAGCAATGCCTATATTTGATCCATCTCAATCACAAGAATATCAGGGGAGACTTTGCCAAATATTTTACTGAAACTGAGATGCATTACTTCCATAGCAATCTGTTAGCCTACTAAGGGACTGGTCTTCTGCCACCTCCTTCCAGCACCTCAGGATGTAATTTGTCAGGGAATGTGTTATGACATCACATAAATTGTTCAACTTCTGTACTTACAGTATGTCAGACATCAGAATGTACATGTGGATGTGTGTGTGTGTCAATATTTTGGCATTGCTGTTGCTTGCTATGAATGCTGCTGGTTAGATCCTGAAGACTTATATTTGTTTAGGAAACAAGGTCTATCTTTCTCTATGCCTTTATCAATCCTGAGCTATACTTCCTACCCCCATTTCCTTGATTGTGTTAGGATGTACCATCTTTAATTATTAGTCTTTACTTCCATTTCCTATATATCCTCTTTGTGCTTTTCAATTTGCCAGAGAGCTCATGATTCATCCTTAATGGATTCTTAACATTTCTCATTTTCCTTTTCACAGAAATGGATTGTTTGTGTGTATGCTTTTAATATTTTGTTTTTCATGATCTGTTCCAGACTTATTTATCTGATAGGATTTTGAGCCATAGCCATTAATCTAACATATTAAAATCTGCTTCTGGAAGTTCTAGCTACATGACTGACTTCCCTCAGTTTTAACTCCCCCTCTTTTCTTAAAAGCCATGGAGAAGGAGGAGCCTCTCAATGACTATGAGTTATAATGACTTGTTATGTTTGGGAACAATGCTATATTTCGTTCAACATCAGTCACAAGGAACAATCAGTTGGGACTGGCTTTGGTTTTCATGTGGGTCCATGGAAGTTTCTAACTATTTTGCACAGAAAAATTATTTTCAGACTAATCCACAATTTCAGTAGAGTATTTCTTATGAATGTGTGCTGTCTAAAAAACATCTTGTTTTTGTATGTTTATTAACTGGAACAAAAACATTAAGAGGTATATGAAACTTACATATACAAATTGAAGTTGGTCCAGTTAAAAGAAAACCTGTGTTACTCATTTTTTGAAGAAACAATAAGATGCAGCAACAAATATCTACCTGGCCTGCATGGATGTTGATAACTTGACAAGATAACTCCTCTGGACGAGTCAGGGCAGCATGTCTTAACAGAGCAAATAAAAACTCACATAAATACAATTAATTAATTAATTGAAAGTTTGAAAGTTTCTTTTTATCACTAACTCACTTCTGGAATATGACCTCTGATATTTCAAAGGCCAAGGGCAACTCTGGATATATGGAAGACCCACCACCATTGCTACTACCATTGAAAGCCAAGTATCATACTCTTCCTCCTCATCAGTGGTGAAAAGATTCAGACGAAAACCAGCCTCCTTGACTAGGGGCTTCTTGATCTCCAAGCCACCCATCAGCCTGGCTAATAAATTCAGCTCTTCTTTAGCAAGAGGGTTGGGAGCAGTGTTCTCCTGCATTGACAACAACATTTCTAAGAGCCATGGAAAGAAACATGTAAGTTACACAATTTGAACTACCGTGAAATGTGCCAATGACTGGTTTCCCAGTTTCTCCTATCTGGAAATCAGTAGGCTTGAAATACCACTCCCCCTCCCTTGCTTTCACTTAATAATTAGCCCTGGAGTAAAGCAGAATCCATCTTAACAATAGTTGCAATGGATCACAACAGAAGGAAGGAAAAATGAAATCAAAATTAAAAAGAAGTTCTGGAAAATACTCTCTGAACAAGTAGCTTCTAGACAGAAAGTCTATTCCAGTGTAGTAATCTAGGGATTTAGGATATTAATCCTGAAACAAGCAAATGAACAAAATGAAATAGGAAGCAAAACAGAACCTTGCTCTATGTTTCTCAGGGTAAATCAAAGACACTGACCTTAGCATGAGATGCCAAGTTTTTGGCCCCCAATACATCTGTCTCTACAGGCCGGCTGATGCTGTATCTAGAGATTAATTGAATTTATGTACATAAGAGGCACATAGGAAAGTTGTTGAAAGCCTCAAACCGAAACTGCAGACCATGACTTACATGTTTGTTCCCAGTCTAATGACTCTGTCTCCATGAAGGTCAAATGAGCCTTCCCGATATGGAAGAACATAATTTCCTCCACTGCTGAACTCGATCCTCTGAATTTCATCTCCTTTACTGTTAAAAAGTCTGTAACATTGTAAAGTATAAATACTGTTTCCTTTTTTCTTATATAATAGTTGGGAGAGTTTGGGGACTGAGAAATTCATCCATAAACCCAACCTTGTAAACACTGTTATACCCCAAAAGATAACCTGCAGTATGGACTGGTGATCAGTACCTGATCCAGTTGGATAGTTAAGGAAAAAGGCAAGTCAAAGGATTCACCTGATGAGTCCAGGGATCTCTGTTCCCCAAGGAACAGAACTTGAGGTTGGCAGCACAAAATGGCCATTGGAATTCTGCACTTTATCTTTTAAGAGAATGGAAACCTATGAAGAAATACCAAGACTTCTCAATAAAACTGCTTCACTTGGAAATCACTTATGCTAAACATTTTCTTTTTACCCATGGAAGTAATGTGTAACATGCCTACCCTGATATGTATGTCCTGGAAAAAGATGAGCAGCGTTTGTCGGATAAGCTGAAGTTCCCCAGCAGAGAGCAAGACGTAGGTCTAGGGAAAAGAATCAGAAGCGACAACATCTGATGAGTTCTTAGTTCTTCTTGCCCATTTTAGAGCTAAGTGGAGCAAGTATTTCATATGGCCTCATATCTGTCAGCAGATTATTATCAATTTTATTTTAGTGATAGGTTGTAGGACCCCACTTTTAAGCCAAAACTCTCAGTTCTCATCAAACTGAAAATCTAGATGCAGATGCATCATGTTTATGCAATTTAGAATTTCATAATATTTTTAATATTTAAGATATACTTTTAATATTATATAACTCTGGTAAGCATATATGTAAATGATGTGATGGTCCTGTTTGATCTTTCACTGATGGTGTATCATTGAACCATCACTGGTCATTCTATGCCATGGCTGTTTATACAGTATATTTAACTACAGTATGGTTAACTAAAATATAGTAATTTATTTAATTTTCCCAGATTTTTGGATGGGCATGAGAGACTAAAACATAAACTAACTGTATCGTCTGGGTATGCATAATGTGCAAGGTTAAAATTATAGATGGCTACTTAGGAATGTAGTGTGTCACGAATACAGCTCATCTGCAATTCACTTGTTCCTTCCAGTAACTTTATTCCCAGAAGGCAAAGCTATAATTCTTTCTATAATTTAGTTTGCCTTCTATTCTTTTATACTATTTTTGTACAGAAGATAGAATGTACGGCATTCATACATCAATGAACTTGCGAAAGATAACATCAATTTGGTTCAGAATTTTGGGCGATTCATAGACAAAATCCTTAATGGCATCCAGGTGGTTGAAAGTGATGAGCAGAAGGTCCTTGGGTCGAGGGCAGAGGAGAACTTGGTACTTGAAAGCCATAGTCATTAGATCATAAAGCTACAGAATAAGCAAGAGATACCAGTTAATCACAGAGGCAGCAGCATTTATAAAGCATTTATAAAGCATTTATAAAGTTACTTATATTTTGTTAGAACATGATTACTGATTTAACATCTCATTTTAATACAGCTGGCAGGATTTTACTTGAAGAATACCAATAATCTTGGCTAGCTTTCAGTGCAATGCAGGAAATACACTTTGCATTCATGCCCAGGACCTAGCAATAATATATTGCACATTATTTAGTTAAATGCATATGGTGAATGGTTAGAATTAAAAATATTAAGATATATAGGTAGTCCTCGACTTACAACAGTTCATTTAGTGACTGTTCAAAGTTACAAAACTGAAAATGTGACATTTTTCACATGACTGTTGCGGCATTCCCATGATCACATGATCAAAATTCAGATGCTTGGCAACTGGCATGTATTTATTTGTGACAGTTGCCGTGTCCCGGGGTCCTGTGATCACCTTTTGAGTCCTTCTGACAAGCAAAGTCAATGGGGAAGCCAGATTCACTTAACAACCATGTTACCAATTTAACAACTGCAGGGATTTACTTAATAATTGTTGCAAGAAAAGCTGTAAAAAGGGGGGAAATTATTTAACTGTCTTGCTTATCAACAGTAATTTTGGACTCAATTCTGATTGTAAGTTGAGGACTTCCTGTAATAAACAGAAGCAACAGGGAGTGAAATTAATTGAAAGTCCTCAGTTGATAAAGCAAATGATATGAAATAAAAATATCTCAGCAGGAAACTTACTAACATTATCACATCTGCATTCAGATATGTACCTAAACTTAGATCTTGTATTTGTATGCATATTTTATATAATATAAAATAAATAAATCTCCTTCATGGATTACTGCCTTGTCGTGGCGAAGGGGCTTGCATAACTCAATGAAGCTATGAGCTATGCTGTGCAGGGCCACCCAAGACGGACAGGTCATAGCAGAGAGTTCTGACAAAATGTGATCCACTGGAGAAGGAAATGGCAAACCACTCCAGTATCTTTGGCGTGAAAACCCCATGGACAGTACCAAAAGGCAAAAAGATATGACGCTGGAAGATGAGCCCCTCAGGTCGGAAGGTGTCCAATATGCTACTGGGGAAGAGCAGAGGGCTAGTACTAGTAGCACCAGAAAGAGTGAAGCGACTGGGCCAAAGCCAAAAGGACGCTCAGCTGTGGATGCATCTGGTGGTGAAAGGAAAGTCCGATGCTGTAAAAATCTTTTCTCCATAGGAGCCTGGAATGTAAGATCCATGAATCAAGGCAAGCTAGACGTGGTCAAACAAAAGATGACAAGACTGAACATCGACATCTTAGGAATCAGAGAACTAAAATGGACAGGAATGGGTGAATTTAACTCAGATGACCATCAGGTATACTACTGCGGGCAAGAATCCCTCAGAAGAAATGGAGTAGCCTTCATAGTCAATAAAAGAGCAGGAAAAGCAATACTGGGATACAATCCCCCAAATGACAGAATGATCTCAGTTCGAATCCAAGGCAAACCATTCAATATCACAGTAGTCCAAGTCTATGCCCCAACCACTGGTGCTGAAGAGGATGAAATTGACCGGTTCTATGAAGCCCTACAGCACCTTATAGAATTAACACCAAAAAATGATGTCCTTATCATCATGGGGGATTGGAATGCTAAAGTAGGAAGCCAAAAGATAACCGGAATAACAGGCAAGTTTGGCCTTGGAGTACAAAATGAAGCAGGGCATAGGCTGATAGAATTTTGTCAAGAGAATACGATGGTCATAGCAAACACTCTTTTCCAACAACCCAAGAGACGGCTCTACACATGGACATCACCAGACGGTCAACACAGAAATCAGATTGACTATGTGCTCTGCAGCCAAAGATGGAGAAGCTCTATACAGTCAGTAAAAACAAGACCAGGAGCTGACTGTGGCTCAGATCATGAGCTTCTCGTTGCAAAATTTAGGCTTAAATTGAAGAAAGTAGAGAAAACACTAGGCCACTCAGGTATGAACTAAATCATATCCCTGATGTATATACAGTAGAGGTGACAAATAGATTTAAGGAATTAGATCTGATAGACAGAGTGCCTGAAGAACTATGGACAGAGGTTCGCAACATTGTACAAGAGGTAGCAACTAAAACCATCCCAAAGAAAAAGAAATGCAAGAAAGCAAAATGGCTGTCTGAGGAAGCTTTGCAAATAGCTGAGGAAAGAAGGGAAGTGAAAGGCAAGGGAGAAAGAGAAAGATACACCCAATTGAATGCAGAATTCCAGAGAATAGCTAGAAGAGATAAGAATGCCTTCTTAAATGAACAGTGCAAAGAAATAGAAGAAAACAATAGAATAGGGAGGACCAGAGATCTCTTCAAGAAAATTGGAGATATGAAGGGAACGTTTCATGCAAAGATGGGCATGATAAAGGACCAAAATGGCAGGGACCTAACAGAGGCAGAAGAGATTAAGAAGAGGTGGCAAAACTACACAGAAGAACTATACAAGAACGAGCTTAGCATCCCTGATAACCACGATGGGGTGGTCACTGACCTCGAGCCAGACATCCTAGAATGTGAAGTGAAATGGGCCTTAGGAAAGCTGAGCAACAACAAAGCTAGTGGAGGTGACAGTATTCCAGCTGAGCTATTCAAAATCTTAAAAGACGATGCAGTAAAAGTGCTACACTCAATTTGCCAGCAAATTTGGAAAACTCAACAGTGGCCACAGGATTGGAAAAGGTCAGTTTACATTCCAATTCCAAAGAAAGGCAATGCCAAAGAATGTTCAAACTATCGCACCATTGCACTCATTTCACATGCAAGTAAAGTTATGCTTAAAATCCTACAAGCTAGACTCCAGCAGTATGTGGATCGAGAACTACCAGAAGTACAGGCAGGATTTCGAAGAGGCAGAGGAACTAGAGATCAAATTGCCAACATACGCTGGATCATGGAGAAAGCTAGGGAGTTCCAGAAAAACATCTACTTCTGCTTCATTGACTATGCTAAAGCCTTTGATTGTGTGGATCACAACAAATTGTGGCAAGTTCTTAAAGAGATGGGAGTACCAGACCATCTTATTTGTCTCTTGAGAAACCTATATGCAGGTCAAGAAGCAACAGTGAGAACTGGACACGGAACCACTGATTGGTTCAAAATTGGGAAAGGAGTCTGGCAAGGCTGTATTCTGTCGCCCTGCCTATTTAACTTATATGCAGAGCACATCATGAGAAAGGCAGGGCTAGATGAATCAAAAGTTGGAATTAAGATTGCCGGGAGAAATATCAACAACCTAAGATATGCAGATTATACCACTCTAATGGCAGAAAATGAAGAGGAACTAAAGAGCCTCTTGATGCGAGTGAAGAAGGAGAGTGCAAAAGTTGGCTTGAAACTCAACATTAAGAAAACCAAGATCATGGCATCCGGCCCTCTCAATTCCTGGCAAATAGATGGGGAAGAAATGGAGGTAGTGACGGATTTTATTTTCCTGGGCTCCAAGATCACCGCAGATGGGGACTGCAGCCAAGAAATTAAAAGACGCTTGCTCCTGGGGAGGAAAGCTATAGCAAATCTAGACAGCATACTAAAAAGCAGAGACATCACCCTGCCAACAAAAGTGCGTATAGTCAAAGCCATGGTTTTCCCAGTTGCAATGTATGGCTGTGAAAGTTGGACCATAAGAAAGGCTGAGCGCCAAAGAATTGAGGCCTTTGAACTATGGTGCTGGAGAAGACTCCTGCGAGTCCCTTGGACTGCAAGGCGTTCAAACCGGTCAGTCTTAGAAGAGATCAACCCTGACTGCTCCTTAGAAAGCCAGATCCTGAAGTTGACTCAAGTACTTTGGCCACCTAATGAGAAGGAAGGACTCACTGGAGAAGAGCCTAATGCTGGGAAAGATTGAGGGCAATAGAAGAAGGGGATGACAGAGAATGAGGTGGCTGGATGGAGTCACTGAAGCAGGAGTGAGCTTAAATGGACTCCAGAAGATGGTAGAGGACAGGAAGACCTGGAGGAACAATGGTCAATGGGGTTGCGATGGGTCGGACACAACTTCGCAACTAACAACAACAACAAAGTAAATAAATAAATAAATAAATAAATCAGTCTAACATCCTGGGAAGATCCTGGAAAAGATAATCAAAAAACAGATCTGCGAACAACTAGAAGCAAACAAAGTTATAACCAGTAGCCAGCACGGGTTTGTCAAAAACAGATCATGCCAAACCAATCTTATTTCATTCTTTGATAAAGTGACTAAATTAGTAGACCACCGAAACGCTGTGGACATAGTATACTTAGATTTCAGTAAGGCATTTGACAATCTACTGCTTAGTAAGCTAGAAAAAGGTGGGATAGACAACATCATCACCAGATGGATTTGTAGCTGGCTGACAAATCGTACTCAGTGAGTAGTCCTCAATGGCACTACATCCACATGGAGAGAAGTAAGCAGTGGGGTACCACAAGGCTCTGTCTTAGGCCAGTACTCTTCAATATCTTCATCAATAACTTAGATGAGGGAATAGAAGGGGAACTCATCAAATTTGCAGATGACACTACAATGACAAGAATAGCCAAAACCCCAGAAGACAAGCTCAGGATCCAAAAAGATCTTGACAAACTTGAACAATGGGGCCTATCCAACAAAATGAGTTTTAATGTGGAGAAAAGCAAAGTTTTACATTTAGGCAGGAAAAACCAAAGGTTTAAGTACAGATTAGGCTAGACCTGGCTCAAAAACAGCAACTGTGAGAGGGACCTTGGAGTCCTAGTGGATGATCACTTGTCTATGAGCCAGCAGTATGCAGCAGCAGCCAAAAAAGCGAATACAATCCTGGGTTGTATAAACAGAGGCATAGAATCAAGATCACACGAAGTATTAGTACCGCTTTATAAAACCCTAGTAAGACCACACCTGGAATACTGCAACCAATTTTTGTCACCATACTACAAAAAAGATGTCAAGACCTTGGAAAAAGTTCAGAGAAGAGCAACTAAGATGACCCAAGGTCTGGAGACTAAAACATATGAAGAACGGCTGCAGGACTTGGGTTTGGCTAGTCCACAGGTCAGCAACCTGTGGCTCCGGAGCTGCATGTGGCTCTTTGAGCCTTCCCCTGCAGCTCCCAGCCTCCTCTGCCATTTGCAGAGAGAGACAGAGACAGAGAGAGGCACTTGCGCTTCCCTTCTCTCTCTCTCTCTCTCTCTCTGTGTCTGTGTGTGTAAAACAGAGAGTGGACTCACGATGTTCTCCGATAAGCTGAAAAGCTTATTGGGCGGGGCTCCTCCCTTTGCTGCGTCTCTGCAGGAAGCAGGAAACAGGACGCAGGAAGGGCAGGAGAGAGCAAGCTAGCCCATCTATGCTGACTCAGGAATTCTGGGAGTTGAAGTCCATGAGTCATAAAAGAGCCAAGGTTGCCTACCCCTGAGCTTGTTGGAGAACAGCTTGAAGCCAGCTTGCCAGGTGAGCAGAAGATCGGAGAGAGGAGAGAGGGGGGTGAGAGAGGGAGAGAGGGAGAGGGAGAGAAAGAGAGGAAAGAGAGAGAGAGAGGGAGAGGAGAGAGAGAGACAGAGAGACAGACCCTTTTGACATCTAAAATGAAGATGACACTGCATATATCCTTTTTTATCTTTATGATATATGTGTGTGTGTGTATTAAAATCAGTAAAGTAAAATAATGAGCTCCGGGATATATGAAAAAATGGCTTCTTTATTGCTAAGCTTTCGTCAACAAACTGTTGTCATCATCAGAGCAAGGGCTGAATAACAAGGGAGCCTGTGCATACACTTATATAACAGTTATAACAGTTACAGTATGGCATGTGCATATAGCGTGTATATATATACAGTACATATATACATATATACACCTATAATAAAGATAAAAAAGGATATATGTAGTGTTATCTTCATTTTAGATATCAAAAGGGTTTTGCGGCTCCCAGTGTTTTGTTTTCGGTGGGAAACGGGTCCAAGTGGCTCTTTGAGTGTTTTGGGTTACCTACCCCTGGGCTAGTCTAAAGAAAAGAAGAAATAGGGGAGACATGATAGCAGTATTCCAGTATTTCAGGGGCTACCACAAAGAAGAGGGCGTCAAACTATTCTCCAAAACATCTGAAGGCAAGACAAGAAACAATGATTGGAAACTGATCAAAGAGAGAAGCAACCTGGAATTAAGGAGAAACTTCTTAAGAGTGAGGACAATTAACCAGTGGAACAGCTTGCCACCAGAAATCATGGGTGCTCCATCACTGGCGGTTTTTACGAAGAGACTAGACAGCCACTTGTCTGAAATGGTATAGGTTCTCCTGCTCAAGCAGGGAGCTGGACTAGAAAACCTCCAAGGTCCCTTCCAGCTCTATTCTATTCAAAGTATTCACTTACCACACACAGTTTCTTGAAAAAGATAAAAGTAGTTTGTTGAAGATACACATGTAAACACATTAATTAAATATTCAGATGTTTTCCTTTAGCAAGTAACATCTTGGTAACTATTTTGTTCAATAACACTATTGAACAAAAGTGATATGAACGGAAATCAGCCAAATGAGGATTGAACATACGAATGAGTGAAGCTGAATCTAAGTGTTCAGACTGCCATTTTGGAAGGTTAATGAGGACAAGCTATGGTATCGACAAGATTGGGGGGAGGGGGTGTGTTTCAAGGGCTAAGGCACTAGTTCATTAAGAAAGCAGAAAAAGACAGGTAGAGGTGCAGAGTGACATTTCATAAGACTACATGATACCATATTTTGTCCTTAGCTGTAAAGCCAGTAGGCACTGATGTGATTAAATACATGCACCGAAAATCAGTATTTCAGATCATTTCTTCACTTCCACGTGCATCTATATTTCAACTTGTATGAACTTAATAATGGCTTTTCTTGATAAAAACAGGGTTATCCAGATTCATAAGACATCTAGAGAAAAAGAAAGGTTTGACCTCACCTTATCCATACTGGGGGCATTCAGTCTCATGATGGAGGCATGAACCAACCGCTCGAAAACTGTCCTTAGGGCTTTCCTGGAATAGAGTTCCTGTGGCTTAAATAGCTCATCCATAAAATTTTTATTGAATATGCCCCCAATGATGTCATTCATCACTGAAAAGATAAAATAATCATAGTTGTTAGAAATCAATTGTTTTAGTTTCCCAGGAAGAAGCAGGCATTTTGCAATTGAGAAGAAAATGTGCTGCTGAGACTGCTTTTTCACTTAAACTTCTTTGCCCCCAGATAATTCCTGTGCAAAGCAATGTTCTCTTCTGAATATCCCTCAATTAAAAAAGAGACATGCAGAAGATATTTCCTGATTTCTAGACAGGGATTTCATTAATCTGGTAGCAATGCAGAAATTGGAAAACATTTTCCTATATTTGGAAAGGCGATGCTTGAAACTGCTTCACTGCTGTTCCTACACCAGATAATTCTTTCTTCCAACAAGATAGAAATGTTTGCAAAATCCAAGAGGAATATTTTTCAACTTCAGCAGTTACAATTTGCAACATTAGTTTTTGTACTTCCAAGCTGCTTCAGTTCTGCGTCTTGCAGTCATGACAAAAACATGTTTAAATATAATGACATTGTGAAAAATAATCATAGCTCAGTTTTAAGATTCTGCAATTAGTTGGGCTAATTTTCTCAGTCTTTAACTATTAGAGGACCCCTTTTTCTTATGAGGATCACATTTCTTATGAGGATCACATCTTATGAGGATCACATAATAGTTTATCAATATTTAGGTGCTCTAACTGCCAAGAGAAATCTTCACAGTGGCATTCATTAGTATTACTTAAACATTAAATGTTTATTAAATTTATATCCTGCCCATCTCACAGTTTAAAGCAATTCTGGATGGAGTTGCTTTTTCCTGTACCATAAGATCCATGATATATGGATCTGCTGGCTTTGAAGAACTCTCTACTCCATGAATTACAAGATGTTAATAACCTTGAACACTGAAGTGACTCAGACTTTCTAACTGTGACTGTGTATGGGAGGATCAGATACCAAACAGGTCGAAAATTATCCAATTATCAGTACTATATCATCAGACCTGAGATCAGATTCAAATTAATTACAGAAGAGTTGGCTGTCCTTGAGGGTGATGAAGACACTGTAATTTAAGTATTATCCAATATTGCCATTTTCCCTTTCCATGGTGGAGGCAGATAAAAATGGAATTTCCTCAGTTCTCCACACAAATGTCAGAATCAATTGTGATCCCACAACACACTTAATTAGGCCTGTTACAAATGTATAGGCTTCATTTGCACACTTACTTTTAAACTGAGATACGGGTTCATATGCATATACTGTAATCTAGCTCACGATTCAGTGAATTGTGCAAAACCAGAAAATGGGTTAAGAGCATTGTATGAACATTCCCCACAATGCCTTTTCTACCTGCCATTTTTATTTTTTCTGTAGTCATTCAGCCCAGCATTCAATAGATATTGTTAATCACAATATCTTCAGAGATAGATACAGTATGTAGCACAATTCCCTCTGGACAAACTCTGAAACATAAAATATCTGTGCTAAAGCCTTCACTGTTTCTGAAAAGAAAGTCTTGCATGTGTGCTAATTAGACTGCAAGTCAGAAAACCTCTTAGTTATTCAGTACCGGTCCAGTGGAAGAGCCTTTTGCATTGTACTACCCCACAAGCCATATTCAGAGGGTAAGTGATAGGTGCTTAATGCCTCATTTTTAACTGGGGATTCCTGAATTGTTCTATGACCTGCTGCAATTTGCACTTGGGATGCCCTGAGACTGAACGCACCAAGAAAATGATTAAAGGAAGGAATGCTATGCAGCCATTGTATTGTACATTTACCATTCGAAGCTGAGTTCTTTTTAGAAACCTGCTGCTCAAATCTATGCAAGTTAATCAGTTTTGTTTCTAAATAAATGATTATCACCTACACCTTGCTTACCTACAAGACTATGGTACAACATAGGTAAGTGGATCAAAGGTAACACACTGGGGTAATAACTGTGGCTGTCACTAGTGCCCACTACGAATTGCAATGATGCCAAATTCCACCATTATATATAAGTGTTCCAAACATCTGATGCCCTACCTAAGAGGCAGCCAGGCATTTGCAAGATAATGGCGGACATATACTGTTATTTACTCCCCACAGACACTCATAGTTGCAGTCTGCTTTGCATCACTATTAATTTGAATACACCAACAAAAATTTTATGACGTATGAACAAATGTGGTAAAATCATACTGAATGATATTGAAAAGATCTTAAAACAATAAACAATTTTACAGCAGAAACAACTGAGGGGAAACAAACTGGACCAAATCTGTTTGCATTCTGCATATGAACAATTAGACATTATTCATACAACTCAGAGTGTTTCATAGAATTCTAGAGTTGGAAGGTACCCTTGAGGCCATGGGCTTTACACAGGACTACATTTGAAAACAATGTGGAGGCTACAACTGGGACATAATGCAGTGATTGCATTATGCCCGTATGCCAGACTTGCTACTGCACAGACTCATAGAATGAAAGGAATTGAAAGGAAGTTTGGAGATCATCTAGTCCAACTCTCTCACCCCTGCAAGAGTCCATAACATCAACATTCCTGACAGATGGCCATTCAGTCTGTATAAACACCTTTAGTATTAAAAATGTAAATTGATGCATTCCTTGTCACTACCGCTTCTCATCTTCATTTGATAGGATATTAATACTATATTATTTTTCAACATAGGCTGGCAAATAAATTCGATTTTGTGGACCCAAGAAAGGACCATACTTTAAGAAATACTGCTGATGGGAATGTTGTTCCATTGTTGAACAGCTCTTACCATTACATTCCCCCCCCAATATCTATTCAAAATTGATTTCCTTGATATTTAAACTTGTTTCTTGTACTGTTTCCTGAAATAACTGAATAATTCTTCCCCGCCTTCTACATGATAGCCTTTCAGATATCTGAAGACATAACCCAAATCTCCAAACATTCCTTGTAAGATTCCTTGCAAACCTCTTACTATCTTGATTGTGCCCCATGAACAAACTCCAGTTTATCAATGTGCTTCCTAAGAGACAATACACAGGGATGGATGCAATATTCTAGGTGCAGTCTGGCCAATGCAAAACAGACAATGAGTTTTATTAATCTTAAGAACCTGTAATTCTGTTGATGCAGCCTATGATTGTTTTTGCTTCTGACATCTTGTGATCCATCAAAGGACCCAGAATTTACTGCTGTTCAATATGGAGCTCTCATTCTATACACATACTTTTCAATTTTACTGCCCACAGTATTTATCCCTGTTCAAATTTATCTTGGTGATCTGGGTCTTTCTCCAAGTTGTCACAATCCTCCTAAATTCTAATATTATTCTCCAAGACAATGTTTCTCAAGCTAGGTGACTTGAAGGTGAGTGGACTTCAATTCCCAGAATCCCTCAGCCAGCAATACTGGGATTCTGGGAGTTGAAGTGCACTCACCTTCAAGTTGCCTAGGTTGAGAAATACCGGTACTGCTCTAAGAGGTTTACTAGTTCCTCATCTGTTCTATTTCTTCATCATTGAACAGCATGATGCAGACCTACTTAAAATGCACTGAAGCATACCTATTGGGGAGGATAACATTTTTTTCTAGTTATTCCAAGCACAACTCAAAGTGCTGGTTATATTTATTATTTAATACAGTTACAAGCTACATCAAATATCACTTTTTGCCACATTATTCTGATTCTCATATTGGGTCATCTACAGGGGGCCTGTTCAAGGTTTTGTTATCTTGGGAGTAAGGGGTTATTAGACAAGAAGGCAGCCTTTCTTTGTGACAATTCCCATGCTTTGGTATTTATTTCCAGTACTGACATTGTACAAGACTGTGAAAATAATTTTAAGCTTCCCTTTGAAGCTTAACAATGATACTATTTCTCCCTTTATATATTTTATGTTTTGGGAGGAATAAAATGTGATGAGCATGGTTATGATGTTTCATTATACAGACTCTTAAATTTGGCAATATCAGATATTTGAAAGGATTAACTGCCAACCTTATTATAATGAAAGTGTAAAATGAGGGGATGATTAGGTTTGCTTCAGTATCATTCCATATTGGTTTAAAATCCATAAATTTGTTCATATGGTGCAAGAAAAGTAATGTTTAAAGATATGAACATGATTCTGAATTATGTACCAAAAATACAGAATCTATCAATGTTTTGAAAACTATGGAACTACAGAATGAAGCATATCAAAATATTACTTTTATAATGGAATGACAATGCCATTATCGATAGATTCTAGATTCACTGTTTATGAATTGTTTCCATTTCAATGTAATGGAAGGGCTGCTCTGTGTGGACAATATTTAATGCTGTGTTTAAAATGGGTTTTCTTTTCTCTGTATTTTCTATATATGTTTTCTATGTTTTCTATATATTTTATTTCTAAACATTAAAGCAAATAAATAGAACAAAACAAGCAGATCTTGGAATTCCAAATATCATCTTATTTCTGTCAGTGACAAGTCAAATTAGAACAGGGAATTTCAGTGGCTAAAAAAGATTTGATTAAATTTAACCTTGATCAAATATAGTCAAATAATATGTAGACATTTATAAAGTATTATCTTGAGTGCAAGATAATAGAATGCTTATTGCCAAAAAGTATATTAAGTGCTAATATGAGAATAGACAGTATTTTTAAAAAAAAATAAAAAAAATTTTAAATGGTTATTAATTTAAAATATATTTTCACTCCTGGAATTTTCATACCTTTTCCATGAATGTATATTATCACATCCAAATTTGTCTTGGAAAAAATGTGTCCCAATAAGTTCCATGGCTGCATGAGGATTTGAACTTAGTCTCACAAATCTCAGCTGATCTTTTTCCTATACTGGCCTTTCCAGCCACGTTTGACTATAACTGGCATCATCTCTAGATTTTTGCTATGTTGCAAAGAGTAGGAGTTGCACTTTATGCTAGCCTCCAGATTGAAGAAGACTGCTAGATGCATTCTTTTTCTTCCTATTGCTTTTGCAACCTATTATGAAAAGTAGCCAGTTTTGTAGTTATGCTACAAAAGTTATGCCCTTGCTGGAACCATAATTAGTGTTAGGAAATAATTTTCAAAGGGACAGGAGCCATCTACTGTGGGAACACAAAATCTTGTAGGATGTCAATAACTGAAGTACAGAATATAGTATACGTATTCCTGGACAATCTGCATTATCAGACATGAATAGATTAAAAAACAAAGCCAGAAACAGCATAATTAGCATTTTACAACAGGTCAATTTGTCTTGTCTAGTGACAATATTTAACCTGTCAATAACCTACACCTTACCTTAAGGTTGAATTAACAAATTGGCCTGTTCAACAATGATTTAAATAATTTTTCTATTTCATTTATTTGATTTCTATAGCTGCCCATCTCAACAAATTTTTGAATCCAATTTTTTGATGGATTTGGCTTATCACACATAAAACAGACCATACACTTCCACAGCTTGAACATAACAAATTTTTGTGATTCAGAGTAACTGAAGTAACTGAAAATCTGAAGAAATTTTCTGGCAGCATTCTTCAACATACTGCCTATATATAGTTTGGAATCTCAGTGCACGTCTAAAAATGTTACAGTACCTCGTCTCCTGTCCACATCAGTCCATTCATCTACACGAAGCATAAAACAGAAAAAATGGCGGGTCAAGTACTAAGAACACACAGAAAACAACGCGGAAAAGAGAAAAGAATTGAAGAGGGATGTACTCTGCCACTTAATAAGATGTTGCACAGCACAAGATAGCTATCGAGGATATTTAAAGTGGCAGTGATATAGGTAGTATGAAATGGAAGTGTATAACTTTTCAAGCCCATTTCACACTCTGGAGAAGAACTGCATTTTCCCAGCATTAAAAATTCTTGAAAATGAAGGAACAGTTCAGTAGCAGCTCAACTTTTATCGTGTCCTACTACAAACGTAAAAAATTATTCACAGGGAACCAAGCTATGCTGAGACATCCTCAGATCCACATGGATGGGCTACCGTTTTAGAGCGATTCCATGTTTCTCAACAAAAAAAATCTGCAGAACCAGATTGTTTGATTTCACCTGAAGAGCTAGAAAAATGAAGCACAACCTGGCCAAATAACCAAAAAATACTACTTTGTTATTTTTCAGCCTCTCCATTTCCCATAGAGTAAACTATTTTATTCTCAGAATGCCTAGAGAGGTAAAGAAACAACAGTTTGCCCAGCAGTAAATAAACAAAGCTAAACTAAGATCAGATATTTTTGGATCCAGAGGTCCTGAATCTGTGTATGTGTGTGTGAAGGTCTTCCTTCTAGACACATTCATTCGCATGTGAGCTGATTTATCCTCATGTTGGTGTTTTGTTTCTCTATTTCACTTCCACAGCCCGGTGGTCCATTTCTGATACAAAAAGAGTAATACCTCTTAAAGTGAACCCCAGATGTTTTTGTCTCAGAGACCAAGCGGCCGTTCTCCAAAAGCCCAGGAAGCAAGAGCATCCTCAGCCCCTGGAGGGGAGTCTCTGAAGTACCAGGGAGGGCTGAGAGCCTCCTGCTCAAGGGAATCGGCGCCTCTTCCATAGGAGAGCAGGCAAACCCTGGGGGAAGAGGAGCTTGCGAGGGACAGACAAGCCTCTCGGTCTCCCCAGGAGGGGATTCTCCCTGCTGCGATTCCAACCGGGTCCAGGAACAAAGGTCGATTACAGCGCTCTCTAATAGGTTTCATCATCAAGAACAATTATAGTTTATGTCCACTTTCACTGCACTTTATTATTGCAAATAAATCATGATTGGATGAACGGCAGCAACAGCTTTAGTATGGGGTCAACCGGGGGGGGGGAGAAACAGAAGGCCCGGCCCTCCTCCCGAGGCGCTGCGGCTGGGCGAACCAGGGGCTCCCTGCGGGGAGGGGCATGGGGCCTGCACTTCCGGGGCCCTTCCAGCGGCCTCGACTCCCCCTCCCGGCGGCCCCCTGACCTTGGCGCGCCTTGTCTCCCGGGATGCTCTGCGCGCGCAGTCGCTGGTCCACGATGTAGAGCATCTCCCCGCCCAGGTTGAGGACGAGCAGCGGCAGCGTCCGCAGCGACATTGCGGAGAGGTCGAAAGAAGCCGTCCCGGCGTCCTGAGGCGGCGAGAGGGGCGTCGCGTCGCGTCGTCGCCAAGGCAACCGCGAGGGAGACGGCTTCCGGTCGAGAGAGGGCCCCGCCCTCGCGCGGCACCGAGACGGCCGTATTAGGATTTCCAGAGGCGCGTTCTCGCGGGCGCGTGCTCTTTCCTGCTGGCTGGGCGGGCCTGAGAGAAAATGAGGGAGTCGGGAGGGGAGGGGTTAACGAAGGCCAATCGGCCAAGAAGGGGGAGGGGGCCCTCCCCCCATCCCATCCCCAACTGCCGCGCGGAAAGATAGCCCTTGCCGCTCGCGTCCCTTGAGCTGCGGAGCGCTTTGCCTGCAAGGCTCCATCGAAGGGCATCTCGGACGGGCCAATAATTTCAGACATACACCCGGCTTGGTCACCTGTGACAATGACTTCCAGCCATGGACTCCTCCACCTTTTTATTACAGGTAGTCTTTGACTTAACAACCATTCCTTTAGTGACCATGCGAAGTTACAACAGCACTGGAAAAAGTGTCATGCCAGTTTTTCACACTTAAGACCATTGCAGTGGTCATGTGACCAAAATTTGGATGCTGGGCAGCTGACTCATATTTAACAGAATAACAGGGACCTTGGAGGTCTTCTACTCCAACGCCCTGCTCAAGCAGGAAACCCTATCATTCCAGACAAATGGTTGTCCAATCTCTTAAAAATTTCCAGTGTTGGAAGACCCACAACTTCTGGAAGCAAGTCATTCCACTGGTTTATTGTTCTGACTATCAGGAAATTTCTCCTTAGTTCTAGGTTGCTTCTCTCCTTGATAAGTTTCCATCTGTTGTTTCTTATTCTGCCTTCAGGTGCTTTGGAGAATAGATTTGGAGAATGCCTCTTCTTTGTGGCAACCCCTGAGATTTTGGAACACTGCTATCATGTCACCTCTTCATTAAACTAGACCAGGGGTAGGCAACCCAAAACACTCAAAGAGCCACTTGGACCCGTTTCCCACCGAAAACAAAACACTGGGAGCCGCAAAACCCTTTTGATATCTAAAATGAAGATAACACTGCATATATCCTTTTTTATCTTTATTATAGGTGTATATATATATATATATATGTTTTCGTAGATTTTCACGGGTACAGGTATGCAGGTCTTGGCGTATTCGGGTCTTTTCCCGTGTAAGATTGAGAGTGTCTTGGCGACGTTTCGACGAGGTCCCACTCGCCATCTTCAGGCTGGTGTCTTCGGCTTCGTGCTTGTGCAAGCAAAGCGTGATCGGAGCTGCCGTCCTTCTATAAATACTGGAGGGTGTGTGTGGCGTGTTGGCTTTGTAGCTGTAAGCGGGTTGGTTGGCTGTGTTGTTACATCTTGATTGGAAGATGGAATTGATGTAAGCAAATTAGCTGATGTAGCTGTAAGCGGGTTGGTTGGCTGTGTTGTTGCATCTTGATTGGAAGCTACATCAGCTACATCAGCTAATTTGCTTACATCAATTCCATCTTCCAATCAAGATGTAACAACACAGCCAACCAACCCGCTTACAGCTACAAAGCCACACCCCCCCTCCAGTATTTATAGAAGGACGGCAGCTCCGATCACGCTTTGCTCGCACAAGCACGAAGCCGAAGACACCAGCCTGAAGATGGCGAGTGGGACCTCGTCGAAACGTCGCCAAGACACTCTCAATCTTACACGGGAAAAGACCCGAATACGCCAAGACCTGCATACCTGTACCCGTGAAAATCTACGAAAAGAAATATATATATATGTATGTATATGTATATATATATATATATATGTGTGTGTATGTATATGTGTGTGTGTGTGTGTGTGTGTGTATGTATATATATATATATATATATATGTATGTATGTATGTATGTATGTATGTAGAAACACACACACACATACACACCAGGTGTGTGTATTAAAATCAGTAAAGTAAAATAATGAGCTCCGGGATATATGAAAAAATGGCTTCTTTATTGCTAAGCTTTCGTCAACAAACTCTTATCATCAGAGCAAGGGCTGAATAACAAGGGAGCCTGTGCATACACTTATATAACAGTTATAACGGTTACAGTATGGCATGTGCATATAGCGTGCTAATAACAAGCTCGTGTTATTAGCACGCTATATGCACATGCCATACTGTAACCGTTATAACTGTTATATAAGTGTATGCACAGGCTCCCTTGTTATTCAGCCCTTGCTCTGATGATGACAACAGTTTGTTGACGAAAGCTTAGCAGTAAAGAAGCCATTTTTTCATATATCCCGGAGCTCATTATTTTACTTTACTGATTTTAATACACACACATATATCATAAAGATAAAAAAGGATATATGCAGTGTTATCTTCATTTTAGATGTCAAAAGGGTCTGTCTCTGTCTCTCCTCTCCCTCTCTCTCTCCCCCCCTCTCTCTTCCTCTCTCCGATCTTCTGCTCATCTGGCAAGCTGGCTTCAAGCTGTTCTCCAACAAGCTCAGGGGTAGGCAACCTTGGCTCTTTTATGACTCATGGACTTCAACTCCCAGAATTCCTGAGTCAGCATAGCTGGGCTAGCTTGCTCTCTCCTGCCCTTCCTGTTTCCTGCTTCCTGCAGAGACGCAGCAAAGGGAGGAGCCCCGCCCAATAAGCTTTTCAGCTTGTCGGAGAACACCGTGAGTCCACTCTCTTTTTTACAGAGAGAGAGAGAGAGAGAGAGAGAGAGAGAAGGGAAGCGCAAGTGCCTCTCTCTGTCTCTGTCTCTCTCTGCAAATGGCAGAGGAGGCTGGGAGCTGCAGGGGAAGGCTCAAAGAGCCACATGCGGCTCCAGAGCCGCAGGTTGCCAACCTGTGGACTAGACATACCCAATACCTGCAACCGTTCTTCATATCTTTTAGCCTTCAGTCCCCTAATCATCTTTGTTGCTGTTCTCTGCACTTTTTCTAGAGTCTCAACATCTGTTATTGTCAACTGTCTGGCTAGCGAATTCAACATTGAAGACACTTTATGGCTTTGAGGTGCCATAAAAGATAAACTTTATTGAATACGCATCTCAGTACTGAAGAAGCAAAATCAACTCTTAAGTTTCCCGTGCAAAAATCTGGTTAGTTAACAATAGCTTTCGATAACCCCCACCCACCAAGTGTTCACATTGCCCAATCACACTTCTTTAGTTTGTTATGAGAGTGGTCCACTTCTCCGTCAAACACCTGCTTTTGTGACCTTGGTTCTCACAGTCTATAGACGGCTTCTTACAAATCTTGTTTCTTTCCCAAACTTCCCCTCCCCCCTATTTCTATGGCAAATTGAGTAGCGACAGAGGTTAGCAAGTATCTTAGCAATTCAGTCTTGACATGCTGGCTCCCTGGGGAAAAAAAAAGGCATAGGGAAATGATAAGTACAGTTATCCAACCATTCACACATCTTCCTTTTGGACGTTGCGGGTATTTCTCATGAAACTTTCATGTTAATCGATCAGCCTTAACATCCTGGGCTCTCACCCACTCAGCATTGGCTAAGGGGTAGCCTCTCCACAGGACTAAGTACTGTAACTTCCCCGTAAAGATCTTTGAAACCAGTATTTTCTTAATCTCATAATGCTTCTCACCCTCTACCAGTATAGGAGGAGAAGGTTCCTCTCTAGCGGGTTTCAGGCTGGACCTTTTGAATGGCTTCAACAAACTGCAATGGAATACTGGGTGAACTCACTTCAATTCTTTTGGTAACCATAGTTCAACAGTTACTGGATTATTTTCACATTTGAACACTGCTAGCATCCCCTGCAGTCCAAAAGGCATCACCCTGAACTGGTAGCATCCCAAGAGGCAATTAAAAGCAGTCTTCCATTCACATAATACGATAATATGCCTCCCTTAAATCCAACTTGGTGAACACCTTCCCCTTGGACAGGTGCCCCAGCATGAGGGGGAGGGGGCATATGTTTTCCACGCATACACCATTAATCTCCCTAAAATCCACGCATAATCTCAGCAACCCATCTTTTTTCTCCTTAAAGAGCACTGGTGCTGCCCTCTTCGATTTAGCTGGCTGGATGAAGCCCCTGGCCAAGTTCTTGTCCACAAAGGCTCGGAGTTCCTCCATCTCCCCCGGGGTCATGGAGTACATTTTTGGTTTAGGTAGTTTTGCCCCCAGTAGCAACTCAATAGCAGAGTCTGTGGGGTGGTGAGGAGGGAGCATATCCATCTCCCACTCACTTCCGTCAAGTCTCGCTACTCCTTTGGAATGCTTGGCTCTACTGAGCTGCTCTCAGCTAACATATTGGTTGTCTCTGCTTTCATTTTACTGCAGATTGCGGTCGCCTGACTTTCGGTGGCTTTTCCACCTCCCCCCCCCCCCAAGTCCTTTCTCATCTTTAATCCTCAACTGTCACTTGTTGCTTTTCCAGTCAATTGACGGATTTCATTTTTTCAGCCAAGACAATTCCAGTATCATTGCCTCTGCCATCTTTGGGGCTACAATAAACTGGATAGTCTCTTCATGGCTCCCCACCTTTAGGCTCACTGGCTCAGGCAGGCAGGTTGCAGGCGCACCCCCCCCCCCAATAAGCGAGCCACCCACTTGCTCAAACTTCATGGGTTGTTTCTTAAGCTTTAGTCCCAACAAGTCCACCGTTTTCAGGCTGATTAAGCAACGGGTGCACCCCGAGTCTAGCAGGTCCATGAAGGCTCCCCTTGCTTCTGATTGGGGGACTACCACCTCCACCTGGGCAGTCAATGGGGTGATGGCACCACTTACCATCAGATTGTCTTCCCTATCACTATCATTCTCATAGAAGACCGGTCGAGGCCTGCCGGGGGTCAGAGTTCCCTCCCCCTCGCTTGATTGGGGGATACCTCCACGACCTGCTATGCCACCTGCATCTTTTCCTTCACCTTTTCTGGAGTCTTCTTTGGCTTGGATTGGCCTGGGGTCCTGGGCATCGACATGGGTTGGGGGCCAGGCAGTTGGCTGCTCAGTAGCCTTCCTTCCCACATTGGAAGCAAGCTCTGGCAGGGCAATGCAGGTTACCTTTGGGAAAGGTAGCTTGAGCCTGCCACCCTTCTGCAGAGCCTGGTTTCCCAACTGAAAGCATTGCTGGAGTGAAGGGTCCCCTATGCCTGAAAATGACCCCCTACTTCCTGATGGCACCTTCTGATCCTGACCCACCTTTGTTGTCCTCCTTTGCTGTCTAAGATGGAGAGCGAGTATGCAGTTCCCGAGCCATTCGGCAAATCTCACACCAGCCACAGAGGCACATCGACAGCGCATCCCTCAAAACGGTGCCCTGCAATGCTCAAGCCAAGGAGAGTGTGTCAGATTTGCACGTTTGGGCGTTATGCCCTCACATGCCAAAAGCTGCATGACTCAGCCTGATGCTGCCTGTTCAGTTTTGGTAGGAGATGAAACAGGAAATCCCCTCTCAGCCCCCTATGAATGACGGACAGGTGATGAAAAATATCAGGTGTGTTTATTAACATCTCTATTCTTCTCATCCATCTCAAAAGGTTGGAGAGGCATATTGTTGTCAAGACATCTAAAGCTCATGTCGATCTCTTCATAGGCAGGCTGGGGATTTGAACTAGGTTGGCAAACATGCCTGATCTTCTGTGCAGTGAACATTTACACAGATGTTGGGCTCCAGAGTTTAGTGACCGTGGTTTAGACAGCAGTTTTCCTGATGTTTTGCCAGAAATCTTGGATGGCATTTTCTGAGGCAAAGGTATGTAGACCACAGGCATTTGAGCAGAGACTGACCAAGCCCATTTATACAGACTACCTACTACACATAAAAATTAAATATAGGGGCTAAAGTTACTGCTGGAAGATCCAGCATAAATTTAGTCCTGCTTCTTCTACAATGCCTTGTTTAGAATACCTGAAGAATCACGGGTAGTTCATGAATACCATTAACTACTTTTTACAGTTGGAAACAGAAAAAGAAATTTGGGAAGGCTTGATTCTTCCTTCCCAAATTTCACATTTCCCAACAGTAGTAATTATTTTCACTTAGAATGAGGATGATAGGAGTACTACACAGCATAGTAAGATGTGATTTTGGGAAACAGCACTTTAAGGAATTAGTTATTACTTCTCCCCTATATGTGCTAGAACAGAAAGAAAAGGCACTATTTTGGAGCAGTGCAAAATACTTGTAGCTTCAACTACAGCCTTTGAAAAAAATTGTCACCGGATGCTAGATGAATATGCTACAAATTAAAAATTAGCTAAATATTGGATTTGTCTTCCTATACTTCGCAATAGATCTTGGAACTGTTTAGTAAAATAAGCATTAAAAGGACAAGTAGCAATAGAAAAAATCTGTATTGTCCTCCCATGCATATGAAGCTGCAGTATTTGCTTGTTTCACCATATTTCTTAGACTTAGAGAATAAGGCACAATATTTCATAATGCCAAGGCTGTATTGATGAGATGATGAAACAAAGCATGCAGTATGTCCTTTATTAATAATGCATGTTTTCTGTAGTGTTGCAAAGTTGAGATAAATTATTTCTGTTTTCTTTTGCAATGGAAACAATTTACTTCCAGGATTCAAGCAAATTCTGCAGTTTGTGCCCAGTTTTGATGGCGAGGGTATTTTGTGATTTATTTCACTGACAAGTTGCCTCATAGAATTCTTGTGAAACTTCAATAACCGTCTTGCCAACAAACTGACTGCACTAAAACTGCAAGTTTGTAATTACAAATATGGTTTAAAGTAGATGGAAAAACATACCATTATATGCCCTGCTATCCTTTCCCTCAAACTGGAAGTGTTCAGGGCAGACATGAAGGCAAACAAACTCGCATTACAAGGAATAATTGTAATATAAAATAATAAAAGCAGGACAATAAATAAATTCACCCTGTCCTTTTTCATTTTGTGTCCAGCAGAGGCATTTTAGCAATTCCAGTGATGAAAGGTGCAATCAAGACAAGATACTACTCTGCGGCATAGTGCTTGGTTTAAGAACAAATGCTGCAATAAATCTTGACAATAAAACTTTTTTAAAATATAAATTTCATCTCTCCCCACCTCCCAGCATCTGCTGTTCTATTTCTCAGAGA
This sequence comes from Azemiops feae, assembly GCA_023970755.1. NCBI lineage: Eukaryota > Metazoa > Chordata > Lepidosauria > Squamata > Viperidae > Azemiops > Azemiops feae. The sequence continues at coordinate 197,032 of JALGBA010004073.1, forward strand.
AAGATCACCACCTAGGTGAAATCTTAGCACATTACCGGAATGCCATAGGAGACCCGCATGTGTGTTCGGAGTGCAGTCATGCCACCAGGTACCACCGCCAAGCAATGGTGTTCTCCATATTTGCGTGCCACATAGCAGCTCAGAATCACTGGGCAGCAAATTCCAACACAACCTGCCAGGCAACATAAACATGCACATGGAAGCAAAGATCAATAGAAGTAGGTAGAAAATGCTGTCCTCCATTGTCCAGACTTGTAATCCTTGCCACTAAGTCCTCACTTAGCCAATCCTTCGTGGGTAAGAGAGTGACTGGTTGACTGTGTTCTGTGACAAACTATGATCACCCTGTCAGCTGAAAAGCAGACTTAAGGAATGGAGGTGGTCATATCCTGTTCCTTTTTGCTCCCTCAGACAAAAAGAAATCACAACACAATAAAAACTGTACTGGATTAGATGTTGGTAAACTTGGGGGGGGCAGTTTTTGCCCCCCTTTCACATATATCCTCATGGTTCTGGAGGGTAAAAGCCCTATTTTGGCAGGGCTGCCCTAGAACTGAGGTCTCCAAACTTGGCAACTTTAAGACTTGTGAACATTCTGGAGAGAGAGAAGTTTCCCTGAGGATGGGCTCCAGCATGAACCCAAAAGCTTGGAAGAATAAAACTTTGGTCCTGGTGACCAGCTCAGATTGGATCCTGTAACATTATCCTCGGGCACATATATTTGCCTTCATTCCCAATATACTTTTAAGACAAGGTGGTTAACTTTCAACATAATAAAGTTAGCAGTTAATCCCCTTCAAACATCTTTGAGAATGTCAGCTGTCCAAAGCAAGAAAGAGAATTGAGCTGGTGTCTTGATATTTAAAACTAAAATATTGTTTAAAGTTTGCTGCTAGTTAAAAATTTTTTGCCAATGTCTAACAAAGTCCTGACCTCAAAAGCCAGATTCCTACACAATTTTTTCTATTTCCAAGAAACCTTAAAGAGAATCCTATATCTGCAGTTGTTGACATAACAACAGCATGACCTCAGTCGTGAATGAAGGCAAAATGAATGAAGCCAGAAACGCCCACTTCTTTGAAAGCAAACCCCACTCCTTAACTAGCATTGATGATGTTATCTAGTTTGGGTAATGAAACATCTGCATAAAAACAACCAAGCTCAGAGAGCACCAAGGACCCCTCACATCCTCTTCTCCACTGACAATTCTCCAATTAGAAAGGTTTTGCTTCCTTAACCATTTTGGTCATAATGGCTGAGCAGGATGGGATTTAGTATCAACCTATGTTGAAAGCACCAGGTTGGGAAGTCCACTTACTGGAAATAACCCAGAAATCCAGTCTTGTTTCAGGAAAAACTAGTTCACAAAGGTTCTCATTCCTTCCTTCTCAGCTGGCTACTCCCCACAGGTATTAGAACCAGAGATTTACTTACACATGGGACAGTCCAAACAGCACTCATATCTCCCGCTGGCCCAACTGCCTTCTGAGGACTGGCTTACTGGGGAGACAGTTGGCTGGCAAATCACTGACTGGGACATTGGCAAAGGGTGGGCTCCTGGGAAACACAAAACTGTTTCTGAACAGACATTGGTGTCTATTGCAACTGGGCAAGCAGGATTGTGAAAGCTCTTCTATGTGGTATCCTGCAGGCTGGGTGAAATGCCAGAGGAAGCAGCAAGAAGTGGGTGGAATAATGCAAGGCCTTGTGAAACAAATAGCTTTCTAAGCAGCAGACAGAGCAACTGAAAAAACTGTCCTAAAGCAGCTTTTGTGTGGTATTTACAGTCAGAATATTAGATCACCAGCAGTGCTTCAGCTTGCAGGGAAATGAAGGGCTCAGGTGTTAAGAATGTCATCCATCCCACTTGTTTAATTAGCAAAGAAAAACTCCTGGTTCATTTCACTCAACTATCACTGGGTTTATGACCCTGGTGATGGAAAAAGACTACATATTTTGGATTTAGTTTTCTTCAGGGTTATAGTGACTGCTGGAACCTAGTGGAGAGGAAAACTCTTATCCTAAACTCCTTTTGAGGTGCTCTCTCCTTGTCAGCTTGTTTTTTATAAGCTTCCCTCACTTCGTCTAGAGCTTTGCAGACCATGGGCGAAGTATTCTGTAGGCTTTGATCCACTCAGCTAACGATACATGCAGGGGTCTGTGCTGGGGCAGTTCCGGCATAGGGACAAAGTCCAGGCCTGTGGTCACCCATAAAGGGTGAAACCTGTGCTACTGTGCACTGAATTATTGTAGGCAACTTCAGCAAAGAGCAGGAGTTGGGCCCAGTTGTCTTGCTGGTAATTAATATAACAATGGAGGTACTGCTGCAACACGCCATTAGTTCTCTCACAGCCTCCATTGGTCTGAAAGAGGAGCTTACCCCCTGGGCTGTACCCAACACCTTTAGGAACTCCTGCCAAAAACTAAAAGTAAATTGGATGCCATGGTCTGAGATAATGCACTCAGGTGCTCCATCTTTGCCGCAGCAGAAACATGCAATTAAGTTCCATTGGGGTTTGGAGCTTTTTGAGGGAGATGAGCCCCCTCTCCCCCCTTTTTGTGCTCCTTACCTTTCAGGAATGGGGTATCTCTGGCTGTTTCTCCCTGTGTGTTCATGGAATTCAGCTAGGTCGATTTCCACCTCACTGGCCAGCAGGTACCATGCCTGGAGATTTCATGGTACCCCTCGGGAAAGGCAAGTGTGGTATAACTCTTCGTTCAAACCCTCTCAAAAATAGATAATAATAATAATAATAACTTTATTATGGTCATAGACCAGCAATAGATGTCACTTTTTACAATATATTAAAAAAAAAAAGTACTGACATTAATAGTAAATAATAACATCCCTGTTAAGAAAATACATGTTCTCAAAATGTTAGGGTCACTCCCTAGTTTACGTGAGTGGAAAGCCGATAAGTGTGAGTAAATATAATGTTCCAAAAATTATTAGAGATATTTCCAAAAAATTGGCACAAGTTGACCGCTATAAATCTGTAACCAATTTTTTTCTTGTGGACATTGCAGCAACACAGTATTTTGCCACTGCATGCGTGATAGAACGGTTTGAGTCCTACATAAAAATTGTCTTCCCTCCCTGGCAATCTCTCTAATAAGGGGAGAATATATGCTGACCTATAAACTCGGTATAACTCACAGTACAATAAAACATGTGAGATATTTTCGACTTCTTTACCACATATACATACCCGTTGTCAGAATCCAATTATATTTTATTTCTAACTAATCTACTCTGGGAAAACCCAATTCTTACTCTCTTTGGGATTCTGTCATACTACGAAGGGGGGGGGAGTAAACACGGGTGTTTATGACTGGCATTCCTTCTATCATCTACAAATAAACATCCTCTGTGGATTCCCTCTCTGGAGTACTAACAATAACAATGCGGCCATCAGCCTTTGATCTCACTCCCTATGAAGCCTCCTATTACCGGCAGCAAGGAAAAGGGGGGGAAGATTGAAACGTTTGGGATTCCGATGGATTTAACACCCAGCCATCTGCCAATTTGGATTGACCGGAAGGAATGTGGGGTGGGACTGCTTGGGAACACTTTAAAACATTGAATGATCAGGGGGGTCCCCCAGATCCTGTCTAGCACACCTTCAGTCAGTTTTTCTTAATAAAGATTCCTGTTGGAAAACCTGTTCCAAGAGTTCTGTCTTCTTAAGATGTAAATTGAGGGGGGTCCTTACACCCATTCTGCTATTGGTGTTCTCTTATACCTGCCCTGGAGGAGTGCTGAGGGAAGAATGTTAAATCTGGCTCTGAAGAAAGCTATTCTTTGTTTTGGGAAGATCAGATCATTCAGATATCTTGCCGATTCCCACACACCTTGTTTGATTCTATCCCTACTGTGGCAAGGCAACCTATTTAGTTCTTCTTGGAACTCCATGTTCTTCATTCTATTGAATACTACTTGCTTTGCTTGGTCAAAGCCTAGGGACTTAAGAATACCGAGGAAAGCCCATAAGAGCCCAGTTTATGATCTATCGCCTGCTTCCAGGGGGAGGGGAAGTTGTCAGTCAGCACTAACGGGGACAGTCCCTCTGGAAAGAAATGCATTTTAAGCCAGTGAATGATCATCATCTTCCAGGCTCTTACCTGAATTTGGGGCATGCCTGTCTCAATTCTTAATTGGGCGTTTGGGGTTCCTTTGGGTGCAGCTAAGATGGCTCGCAGGAATTTGGTTTGTATGGTTTCTAGCAAGTTTTTCTTTGCAAGGATTCCTGTTTGTGCCCCATATAACATTTGCGCCAACGTTTTGGCCTTGAAAAGTTTTAAGGTAGCAGGTACTAATTGACCTCTGCCTATGTAAAAGTAATGTTTAATTGCATTTAAGGACCTATTGGCTGCTTGCAGTGTATGATCCAGGTGTGCCTTCCATGTCCCTTGCGAGTGGAAAACCACCCCAAGGTATCTAAATGTTCTAATCTGTTCCAAACGATGTCCTTCTATTTTCCAGGAGTATTGGCTGGGTCTTCTAGCAAAAACTAAAATTTTTGATTTATCAAAGTTAAGGACCAACTTGTTCTGTCTGCAGTAGCCAAGTGTTGCCCTAATTGCTCTCTTCAGTCCTACAGGAGTTTGTGAAATAATGACTGCATCATCGGCATATAGAAGAATCGGGATTTTGCGATGTACTAGGTTGGGCGGATGCAGATGAGGGTTCTGTAAGAGATCGATCAGGCGGTTGATATAGAAGTTAAAAAGGGAGGGGGACAGAATGCAACCCTGCTGTACCCCTTTTTGTACTCTGAGCCGGTTAAAGTCCCTTGAGGATTACACCTCACTTTCAGGGTGGAATTGGCGTACAATTTGTGTATGAGGAAAAGGAGGCGTTTATCGATAGTAGTGCCTTTTAATTTCTCCCATAGGGTGTTCCTAGATATTGAGTCGAAGGCCTGCTTAAAATCAAGGAAGGCCACAAAAAAAGAGGATTTTTTTTATATGTGTATTTTTGTACTAGATGGTGAAGTACCAAGATATGATCCACCGTTGATCTTCCTTCTCTAAAACCGGCTTGTTCATCTTTAATTATCCCCCCCGAAATTAGCCAATCCTGAAGTTTATAGTTTAGGTGTTTGGCATACATTTTACTAATAACACTCAGAAGACTAATAGGCCTATAATTGTCATTTCTACCTTTTTTATAGATTGGTATGATAATTGCTAACCCCCAATCTCTTGGCATATGGCCCCTTCTATCTATAAATATAAACAGAGATGCTAAAAGTGGAGCCCACCAACTGGGGTTATTTTTTATTATTTCTGGCAGGACATTGTCAGCACCAGGTGCCTTATTAGCCTTGAGGACTCCAATCAATCGGGATATCTTGCCTGGTATAACAGAGGGCCAGTAAGGGGTTTGGTCCAAATTAATTTGGCTCTCATTAGTTACATAGTCGGGGTTTGCATATAGCTCTCTAAAATATTCTTCCCAGGCATGAATCGGTACCTGATTAGTTGGAGGTAGGGGGGATTTCCCCAATCCTCTGGTGATGTGCCAAAAAAGGGATGTATTTTTTGTCCTGACTGATGCAATTAGCCTATGCCACGGGTCGGCAACCCGCGGCTCCGGAGCCGCATGCGGCTCTTTGAGGCCTTACCTGCGGCTCCGGAGCCTCCTCCGCCATTTTGGCGAGCGCATGCGCGGGCGGGTGCGCGTGCGGGGGTGCGCGTGCGCGAACGGGCGCGCGCGTGCATGCGTGAATGGGCGCGCATGCACGAACGGCGCGCGCGCATGCGCGAACGGGTGCGCATGCACAAACGGCGCGCGCGCATGCGAGAACAGTGCATGCGCGGGTGCGCGCGCATGCGCGAACGCGCGGCTCCCAGGGTTTTTTTTTTTTTGGCCAAACGGGTCCGTGCGGCTCATCCGACGTTTCGGATGGCCGACCCATGGCCTATGCCAAGACTCCTTCAGAGCCGCCTTTTTCTTTTCTTTTAGAAGAGTCTTATATTGTGCCTTCAACTGCTTTAAGCAGTGAGTGTAATCCTCAGAAGGGGCATTTTTACTTTTTCTGTATTCCTTGTTATATGTTTTTTTTAGTTGCACGCAATCCCTATCAAACCATTTTTTATTCTTTAAAACTGGCTTTTTGGGGTGAGCTAGTATTCTGTTAGTGAGAACCGATTTCAAATTTCAAATTAAAGTTTCAAACCCCTCTAAGTATGATCCTTCAAACTTATTCCTTAATAGAGATGTATGTAGTTCTATAGTTTCTGGGGCTAACATCCATTTAGTAACTTCCTTTGCATTTTTCTCTGTCCATTTATCTTCATCTTAAATAGCATCAACGGTATGGTGGGCTGTTTAAAGGAGAGAAATGTCTGCTTCCAATTTGGGGCCTCAGGGAGCCACTCCGCAGTATGTAAATCAATCTGCCCCCAGTGACAGTGAAGAAGCTGGCTTAGGGAATTTAGTATAGCACTCTTGGTATTCCAGCGACCATGATTAAGCCTGTTCATGTGGATTCTCAGCACAACCTGATGTGTTTGTAGTAAGCGATGTGATTGATGTGATTGGTGTAATTGTAGGTGGGATGCTTTATTGTCTTCCCATGAAACTTCTCTATTAATACCTCCTCCTCTTGTTGCCTTAGCTAGAGAAGGACTGTTTTTCTGAGTGAGCTGCCACTTTTTAGCAGGCTCCTTATCTGTTTCCCAGGGTCTGTGCTCCTTTTCCTCTTTTTTTTCTTCCTTCTCCTGAGTATTGGGTTTACCCAAGTCAGTGGCCTGTAGCCCAATGATGTGCTTGGAGAAGAACAGCTATATCTTTTTTCATGTTGAATGGTTATTAGTTGTTCAAATATTGAAACTATCGTTTGCGCTGTGAGAAGACATTGCTTTGCCATAAACTCTGTTGTATTCTCCCACGGTAAGCTCTCCCCACTCTGAATTAGATTGTTGTTGTTAACCTTTTTAGTCTTTATCTTAGTCTCCATGCCGGCTGTAGCTGGACTCGTTGTTTGTGAAAATAGCTGGCTGTCATTTTGCTCCCCTCCCCCCAGATCGGGAAAGTCCAGTATCTGCTGTTTTGTCAGATCTCTTTGCAGGTCCCGTTCTAATCTCTCCGGCTTGTTGGAAATGAAGGGGGGGATAGTTTTACTTACAAGTCTCTTGCCAGCAAAGGGCTACTCAATTTTTGGTTGTTTTGCATTCTTCACTGGTGGGAGAGATCCCGGGCTGGTGCCATGGCGCTTCTTTCTTTTACCCATGCCTCCGTCCTCCTCCGGTGGCTTCTGCTTCCAATATATACTGGCCTCTCCAGTATATATTCCTTGTAAAAAGTCTTTGACTATTATAAAAAGTCAAACAAGGGTTAAAACAGGTTTAAAAATAGGTTTTAAAGGGTTAAAAATAGGTAGGTTAACATGCAGTATTAAAAGGGGTTAAAAGTTAAAATAGAAAAGAAAGCTTTTGGAGGAGCTCTTTACAGCCTTTGCTGCCTGTCCACCATCTTGGCTCCCATCCCTCTCAAAAGTAGATTATCAGCAGGCATTGGGGCCACTCTCCCAACCAGCTGGCTAGTCTGCAGAACTCCTGGATACACTCTGCCACTGATCACTTCCCTTGCCTGATGTTTTGAATGTGGGTTTCAGCTCATTAGTGTGTAGGGGTCTTCAAACCGTTGCTGTAAGGATCTCATGAATGTATCAAAATGTCCCAGTTCTGGCGCATCATCGTGGAAGGCCGCTAGCCATTCCATCGCATCTCCAACCTCCAGGAAGGTTCTTCTACTTCTCCCAAGTGTCCAACTCCCCAGGACTATGGGCCGTGTGGGGTTTTTCCCAGTTGCTCCTCTGGAATGGCTGTTGGCACCGCAGGCCATTCTCCTGCAACCTTTGGACGAGCGCTAGTGACTGGGGCTGCCTGGGCCCCCTGTGGGATCCCTGGAACTTCAGTCTCTGCCTTGTCCCCAGTGTTCTTCCTCTGCTCTGGCTCTTTCCCTGGAGCAGACATTGTTTCCGTAACTTCCTCAGTAAAAGCTCCTCATAGTCAGGGCTGGCTCTGCTTCAAAGCCAAACCCTCCATAACCACTCATATTCCAATTTCTCACCCTTCCCCCCCGGCCGTTGCTGATGTCAACCTGGCAAAGGATGCAATGAGAAGCAAGCAGCAGAAAACAGCTATGACAAAGGCGGAGAGTAGATCCTGCCGCTTCAGATTGTAAATCAGAACTCTGGTGAGGATTGCAAAAAGGTGCTGTCCTGGAGACTGCTTATGGTCCTGGATTCCTAGGCTGCTCTTCCCAAATAGCTCAACTGGCATTACATATATACAAGTGTCTGCCGCAGCACTGAAGGTAGGAAGGTTAATGTAGGGGAAAGAATTGCATTCCCAGGTCACTTTCTACATTCCAGGAACCTGCCACCTTATTTCTCTCCCACAATTTGATATCATTCAAGATGTGTTCAAAATAACCACAACACATCTTGAACGGTTGCAGGAATTGGGTATGTCATGTTGAATGAAAAGGACTAGGGGTGACATGATAGCAGTGCTCCAGTATCTAAGGGGCTGCTACAAAGAAGAGGTCAACCCATTCTCCAAAGCATCTGAAGGCAGGACAAGAAGTAACGGATAGAAATTAATCAAGGAGAGAAACAACCTAGAATTAAGGAGAACATTCCTAACAGTGAGAACAATTAATCAGTGGAATGGCTTGCCTCCAGAAGTCATGGCTACACCATCACTGGAGATTTTTTTAAGAAGAAATTTGACAGCCATTTGTCCAGAACAGTGTAGGGGGACACTTGTACAGGGTATTGGACTGAAAACCTCCAAGGTCCTTCCAACTCTGTTACTCTGATGGCACAAAGCTGGGGAATTCAAAAATCCTAACAACGTAAACACTCAAGTCTTGAACATTTCCAAGTATTTTTTTTCTTACACATTACCGTTTATTGAAAACAAAAAGCAAGTTTTGTGAAATAATACCCGAGATATGTAATAGACCCTTTGCAAAAAAAAGAGCCTTAGTTCTGCTCCTATTTCTTAGGCTGCATTCGGCCAAAGCCGCCACAGTCTTTCAGTATTTTTATATGGACTACTCAGGGGGAAAAAATAAGCTGGGTCAGGTATAAACTCCCAAGTTCTGTCCAAACAATGGAATATTTTTGACTCATAAATTGAGGGTCTCCACTTCAATTTTTAAAAAGAAAACGAGGCACTCTGGGAAGATGGAAACAAACTGCGTTTTGCACTGATCACAACAAGGGTTGTCAACAACACTGGACTTGTCATCTGCTGGTAGTACATGGCTGAGTCCTGTGGGAAGAGGACAGTGAATAATGCTTTTTGGTTAAATCCAATTTGATGGATCTCCCTCCTTGAACTCTGAGAATGGTAGAACAATCCCTAATAACTTATGTCTAACACAAGAATCTCCGAACTTGTCAACTTTAAGACTTGTAAACCTCAACTCCCAGAATCTATGCTGGCTGGGGAATTCTGAGAGTTGAAGTCCACAAATCTTAAAGTTGACAAGTTTTGAGATCCCTGATCTAACATCCTTATTACACCTCAAACACATACATGAAGTAAAAAAAAAAAAAAGGATGTGTGCATATGTGCACATACATAGATGCTGATGAAAAGTTGGTGTCCAATGTTTTATTATCTTTAACATTTGTTCCTTGGTTTGAGCTTCTCCTCTCATCGACAGAAGGTATGCCTAGTTCAGCCTGGGGTCTCCTCCTTTGGCTGAGCTTGCTCCCTTATTTCTTCATCTTGCTTTTCCATTTGCTTCAATCTTTCCAGAGCTCTTAGTTTTTGCTTCTCTTTGTAGACCTGAATATTAATGGGAAGGAGAGATTTAATTGGGGATTTAGCTACCCAAATGCCCTGTCACCCTGGAGAAATAAGCAGCTTCTGCTTCCATTTGCCACCATACAAGAATGTCCCCATTCCTATGGCTGCAACTGCTACAATGAGACAGTAAAAAACCAAGCCATAATGTAGTTTGCCCCATTTTATCTGAATGTGAAGCATGAAGCCAAAGGAATAAATTATGGCTCAGTCATGCTATTTTCTGCAAAGATTAAGGCAGGGCAAGTCCTCTATCCACAAGCTGTTCACTGCTGCTGAGAATGTACTTCTTCGCTTAGCCATACCGCCTATGCTTTCCTGCTCTCTTACATGTTATCCTTACCCACCCACTCTTAACACTGGGGACATAAATGCTGTTCACCTATTGGACAGGATCCTTGTCAAAAGTGGCCTTCCAAGCCTCTTTCCTTGTCTGAAGTCTATGCAGAAGAGCAGAACATGCCTATCCCAAACCAAGTTCTCTATGATATAGAAGCTGCAGTTGCCCAGGCTGCTCCCGTAGGTCACCTTCGGCCAGCCATTCTTAACCTACCATGGCTCGAAGTTCCTTCTTGACAGCTGCGCGCCGTGTGATTTTTTGCCGGTATTGTGGAGGAGGTGAATACTCAATTTCCAACTGCTTGCATGTATTCTCAAAGATATCATAGTGGTTATTACGTAGGTATTTCAGCAACACAGTCCGACGGTCAATGGCTATCATCATACGGGTAAGGTTAACCTTGTCCTAGAAAGTTATAGCCTCTTCAGTGAATTATCCGTGGATTCAAGTCTTTTAATTTTTCAACTTTCTGGTTAATAATTTACTGACAGCATTTAAATAAACTTGCAAGTTTATTGAAAGACAGCAATAATAAACAACTGCTAATTTCCTAGAAGGAAAAAAAATCATTGTGTTGGGGAATAAGGAATATTATTTATTACACTGTGATCTCTGAGAAACAAAACAGTATTAAAAATATGCTTCTCAGAATTGGATCTAAAGCAAGTCTATGAGATGCAGGCAATAGAATACCGGCTTGCAATGAAGTCTTTGGACTAGAAATCCTGCCATAATATGCCAGGACTGACTAGGAGTTAGCAGGGAACACCATATGTGGCATAGTAACAATTCAGGCTGGTAACCTGAACTCCACATTCTCCATGTTAATGTAAAGTTTTATGGTGGTGGTGGTCAATATCAATATATCTGTTGATGACCTTGGTATTGGAAAACTGAAATTTGGAATGCCAGAGGAGTGCATGCAAGGAGCACGAATAATCGAATTAAATGACCAAAAGAAAAATAGCCATGATGTATCTTTGTGAAATGATGAAAATGGGAAAATGCAACAGAGTTGAATGAAGATGGTCTACTCTTATGGAATTATTGGATATATGCAAGGAAAGGAAGGTGTAGGCTTAATTATGAATAAAAGCCTAAAATGTACATTGGGAAGTACTAATTCACATCAACTTGATTGTTATGGGTACGTATGAAAGAAGGAATCCACAGAGCAGGCCATACAATATGTGGCCAGCTGATGTTTTTTAAAAAATAATAAATTCATCCCTGCAACTGCCCTGGAAGATGTGCTGTTTGACTGCTGTCACCAGCTTCAGCACTGCCCACTCCACAACTATCTGGCATGAATGAAAAGGAGACAGAGGAATATCTGTTTAGAAAAGGCTATGTTTGTTTTAAGCCTAACTCTACACATGAAAAAGAAATAAATTTAAAAGCGTAAGTGGTTGGATCGTCTGTGAATAAAAATTGAGAAAATTAGTGAGTGATATACAAGAATGACTGACTTTGATTTCATTTACTTTGGTCATGTTATGCATGCAAATTAATTGGAGAAGTCAGTGATGCTAGGAATATTTAGTGGATCTAGAAGAAAGGGCAAGCAAAGAACACGCTGGCTTGATTCCATCAAAGCCGATACAAAGATGAACAGCAAAAGCTTTTGACATGGAGAATGGAAGCCTTCGAGGATGTTATCTTGGGTTTCATCAGACTCATTGAGGTTGCCTGGCGCTCCAAAAGTGGATTGGATTGGATGTCCTGCAAAGGCAGCCTCAGTGAGTCAGTCAAGCTGAGTGGGGCCCGCTGCTCTCTGCTCTCACTGCTCTGCTATTGGAGCTCCGGGAGCCGGCACAGAAACCACAGCAGAGAGGCTGGAAAGAAGACAGCTCGCTTGATCACAGGCCCAGTGCCTGTTACATCCCTGGGGGGAGGGGGGGGGAGGAGAAATAGGCAGGGAAAATTTTGCAGTGTCTCTGTGGTCAGTCGTAAGGATGAATGACTGCAGTGGTGCTGCAACATTCATAACTTTAGGACTTTCATAAGTTCTTATGGGGGTGATGTAACTTTGAACCGTCGCTAAGTGAACTGTCATAATTCGATGATTACCTGTAAAGGATGACTGAGAAAAAAATGGAAGGACAGTTTGCAAGGTGAGAAATTGCCATTGGTTTTAGCTTCCCCCCTTCTCTCATTAGCTTCTCCAGATCACATCTCTTAAGGAACATCATCTAGCTCCATAAGAAAACAATAGTGTGATGGGTATGCATCTATATTGAATTTTGTGAGGTTCATTTGAAGAATGAACTACTTTGCATCTGAAAATATTTGCATTCAATAAGGACTGCCAGAAATCCAATTCTCTGCCATCCATTTGATTGCAGTGCTTTTCAACAAAATCTGCTGGCTTAGGAGACAGTGTTTATAGAGGTTACATAACAAGCAGCTTAAATGCTTTGAAGAATCATACCTTGGGGTGCATATGCAGATGTTCTTTGAGGGTGCGGATCATGGCTGTCAGGTGGGCAACTAGAACATTAAGAAAAAAAGTTAGAAAAGCTCCTATTATATTTTCTTCTCCTATTTTAAAGAGTACACATGAACATTAGCAGCCAGACACGCTTTTAAGAGGCAGCATTTCTTTTTGGTGAAAGGGAGCTCAGTCTTACATGTGGGAATTGAGTTAGTTCCCTGTTGTTTCTTTGTTCTACTTAAAGAAGTCAGAGTGAGTCTGGAGGGAGAGGTGTGAAAACAGGAAGTAGGACCATTTCAGCAGAATAATCAGCTCTACTGGGCATCTCAATTATTTCTAGTCCAACCAATCATCATAAGCACTATATTCTTTAAGAATTCTTTGCCTCTTCCTTCTCTCATTCCTTTTCCTTTTATGTTGCATTTTTTGATACAAAAAGCCTGTAGATAGGTATTTGTATACAGTAATTACTATTGATCTTATTTTTAAAATTTATTATTAGATTTTACATCCCTTTTATTTTGTACAACAAAACAACATTTGTGCAAGATGATGCACCCAATGCTCCCACCTCCCAATAACCCTGTGAGGTGGATTGGGCTGAGAGAGTGCGGTTGTCTTAAAGTCTCTTGGCCCCTTAATCAATATTTTAAATTGACTGTTTCATATAAGTTTTCAGGAAATTGTTTTGATAATTACATAATCAGAGGCATAAATGGGTGACTACCACATCCATTGGAAGATAAAATATCCTCCATCTCCTTTGACTTATTCTTTCAAAGATCTGTGAATCAGGCACCACTTCTTTTCTCTGCCAGAGGCCAAAGCAGAAAGGAACAGCAGCAACAATTTGTCTGCTTCTGGGTAAATAGTGAAATTATTGTTGAATATAATTCAGATTTGCTTGAGAAGAGCAGGGGGAAGAAGCATTCATCTTGGATGTCATGCCAAATTCCTGCTAGGGTGGGATACTGTCAGATCCCAAAACCCCTCGCCTATTCTCTTTTGCCTTCTATTCTTTGGGGGCCTGCCATTCTGTTGGGGGAGGGGGTACATGGGGGGAATATGTTGGTAACTTTCATTTTCCTCTTTCTTTGTCTGGCCTCCTCCTTTTGAGTATGGAATGTGTCTCCTTATCTAGGAGACAGTTACAAGGAAACGAAAGCCTACCGTGCCAGTCAGCCGCTCACCAGGCCACCTGTGGATTGGCTGGAGTTGAAACGGACAATATGACTTTGGTGGGAGGGGGCATATTGCTTGCTTTAATTATCATTCATGCGGGCTTTTCTTCAGATCTCGCCTTACATTCCCTGCTATCACTAGTCCCTAATAAAAGTTCCTTTTGAGACAATGCCTGTTTCAAGAGTTCTGCTTTCTTGGGTGATTAGTTGAAGTGGGTCCTGACAGATACAAGGCACCAAGTCTTATAAGAAATGAAAAAAAACACACAAACACACACAATCTAATTCAAACCACCTACATTCTAAACTTAGAGGCCATTAAGAAAACATATATATTCTCATTAATTATACAAAGCAACTGTATCCAATTACACTGGCAGAAGTATAGACTGTGATGTTGGGGAAATAGAACGAAAACATATAAAATTTTCCTTTTATATGAAAAGGAATGAGTGTCAGAATCCAATTATATTTTATTTCTAGCTACCTACTCTGAGAAAAACCAATTCTTACTCTCTTCTGGATTCTGTCATACTACAAAGGGAGGGGGAGTAAACACGGGTGTTTATGACTGGCATTTCCTCTATCAACTACAAAGTAACAACCTCTGTGGATTCCCTTCGAGAGTACTAACCATAACAATGCGGCCATCAGCCTTTAATCTCACTCCCTCTGAAGTCTCCTTTTACCGGCAGCGAGGGAAAAGGGGGGGAAGATTGCAACGCCTGGGATCTGATGGACTTAACACCCAACCATCTGCCAATTTGAATCGACCGGAAGGAATGTGGAGTGGGGCCGCCTGGGAACACTTTAAAACATTGAATGGTAGGGGGGGACCCCTCAGATCCTGTCTAGCATGCCTTCAGTCAGTTTTTCTTAATAAAGATTCCTGTTGGAATCTCTCTGAGAAGGCAATCAGAACCCCTGGCTGATCGCAAAGCCCGCGAAAGGATCAAAACGATGAGGCAAGGCAATATACGCAAGAATTCCGAACCATTCCCAGCAAGCTGAACTGGCCGGAAGACATCCTCCTTAGCCATTTCAAAGACGGTCTAAATTATGACCTATATGACGCTTGCCTGCCCTGGGGGGACCCACACCAACTCGACGAATGGTATGTCCTGGCAGAGGAAGCAGAGATCGACCTACTGAAGAGGCACTGCCGAGGAAAACAATGGAGCCGCTCACCGCCTGAACCGACGCGCAAACCAGCGAAGCCATTGGCTATGGCCAAGAAGCCAATGGGCTGTTTCAAATGCAGGAGAGAGGGGCATCGGGCTGTAGAATGCCGCTCGAAAGCCCCCCAGCACAACCCAGACAGACCACCAGCCACCAAATCCGGGAAGTCCCCAGCTAAGTCAAAAGAATCTGCCATGAGAGTGATAGAGGCTGTGGAATCCCCTACCTCCGCCCATTGTAGGGAAAGAGCTCCAGCCTACACCGCAGGGCTGGTGGATGCCCCAGATGACAGCTCGGAGGGCGAACCACTGGTAAGTGGATCCATCCCACCCATCCTCAAGACAGTGACTATATTAGCCCCCTCCATGCCCGAAGCTGTCAAAAGTGAAAGCCTTAATAGACTCTGGCTGAACCTGCTGCCTCATTAGCCCCACGCTAGTGGGAAATTTGGGCATTCCGGTGAGGAGGCTGGAACAACCAATCTCATTTGGCCAGTTAGATGGGTCCATAGCAGGGAGGGTGCCAGCTACTTTAACCAGTCCACCTATCCCTGGGAAATCATGAGGAAGACATAACGTTTGTAGTGACCCCAGGCATGGAATGCCCGATGATCCTAGGGCTGGAATGGTTAACAAAATGGAACCCCTGGGTAAATTGGAGGACGAAAGAAATCAATTTCCCGAAAGAGGACCCTACAGACTTAAAACCCCAAGGGGATCTACCAAAATTAAAAACGGAAATAGCGTCCATGGGAGAAGAAAAGGGGCTACCAGAAATACCAGAGGAATACAAAGATCTGGCTGAGGTTTTCAGCGAGGAGAGGGCGGATGAGCTTACCCCCCAGCGACCCACCGACTGTGCCATAGAATTCAAGCCCGGGGCAAAACTCCCGAAGCCCAGATTATACTCCATGAGCCCAAAGGAGAAGGAGAAAATGGAGAGATTTATAAAGAAAAACCTAGAAAGGGGGTTCATTGAACCAGCCAAGCCTAAGGTGGCCGCTCCAGTCCTCTTTAGAGAGAAGAAGGACGGCTCTCTACGCTTATGCGTGGACTGCCGCCTATTGAATGCAATCAGTGAAAGCAACCTATACCCCCTACCCCTCATGAAGGACATGTTATCACACCTCTCGAAAGGAATTTTTTTTACTGAACTAGATCTAAGGGAAGCGTATTACCGCATGAGAATTAGGGAAGGGGATGAATGGAAAACCGCATTTAACTGCCCAATGGGGTGCTACCAATTCAAAGTTTTGCCATTTGGATTACAAGGGGGGCTCGCAGTATTTATGCAATTAATCAATGAGGTACTAAGGGAGCACCTATTTAAGGGGGTCCTGGTTTATTTAGACGACATCCTTATCTTCACCGAATCAAAAGAGGAACATGTCAACCTAGTCAGAGCGGTTTTAAAGAAACTGCGAGCCGCCCACCTATATGCCAAATTATCAAAATGCGAATTCCACCAGGAAAGAATAGACTACCTAGGTTACCGCGTATACCCACAGGGCATTGAAATGGAGCCAGAAAAGGTCAGGGCAGTATTAGAATGGGCACCACCTCACACAAGAAAGCAACTGCAAAGTTTCCTGGGTTTTGCAAACTTTTACCGCCAATTCATCCCCTCATTTGCCCAGATAGCCCTGCCCCTCATGAACTTACTAAAAACGAAGGGAGAATCCTCAGTGAAACCTAGCCAGCCACTAAAATGGACAATGGAATGCCAAGCGGCATTTGAGAGATTAAAGAGGCTCTTTTCTGCCGAACCAGTACTGAGGCACCCAGACATGGACAAACCCTTCGTAATACAGGCAGATGCAAGTGATGTGGCAGTGGGGCCTGTACTATTACAAGAAAATGATGAAGGAGTATTGCGACCCTGCGCGTATACATCCAGGAAACTCACTGAAACGGAACAGCGTGGCCCGTGTGGGAGAAAGAGGCATACGGGATACGTTGGTCATTACTTACATGGCACCAATTCCTTGAAGGCAATAAAATCCCTTTCCAGATGTGGACCACAAAAATTTGGAAGCCTTGAAAACGCCCAGGAAGCTCAACCCCAAGCAAGCCCGCTGGTCCCAGCATTTTCACCAATTCCATTTTACGCTCAAGCATTTGCCGGGGGGAAAGAACTTTCTGGCAGATGCATTATCTCGCATGCCCCAATATAACAGCACGCGAGCCACTGACTCTAAACCGATAATGGGAGAATCACAACTGGCAGCGCCAGTGACTACCAGAGCCCAAGCTAAATTAAAACCGCAGCTGGGTAGCCAGACTGGAATTGAATTCTGGAAAAGTTTGGAAACAGATGAATGGTTCCAGAAAAATAAACACCTGTGCACAATGAAAGACGGACTGCCTTGGGTGGGGGAGAAGTTATATATACCGACCACCCAAAGGATCACATTCATGCAGCTTTGCCACGACACAAAATCAGCAGGGCATTTTGGATTTGTAAAAACATTGCACTTGATTAAACGGCAGTTTTGGTGGCCATCCATGAAAAAAGACATAGAAAGTTACGTGGCCAGCTGCCCAAAGTGTGCAACTGCAAAAAGGTTGCAAGGGAAATCGCCAGGACTGTTACAAACAGTGGCAAATCCGTCAGCCCCCTGGAAGGAAATAGCCATGGAGTTTATAGTGGAATTACCAGAAAGCAATGGGAATACTGTTATCTGGACGGTCACGGACTTATTTTCCAAACAGGTGCACTTATTCCTTGCCAAAAGATCCCCACCGCAAAAGCTTTAGCGAAACTTTTCATGCAGCATATTTACAGATTGCATGGGGCACCCCAACGCATTATGATGATGTCTGACAGGGGAGTGCAATTTATGTCTGCATTTTGGAAGGAATTTTTATCCCTTTTAGGGACCACTCAGGGACTGACATCTAGTCATCACCCTCAGGGGAACGGTCAAGCAGAGAAATCTAACTCAGTACTTGAGCAATATTTAAGATGTTTTCTTAATTTCCAGCAGTCAGATTGGACGGACCTACTCCCTTTCGCAGAAGTTGTCTACAATAATGCAGTCCACTCCAGCACAGGTTACACTCCTTTTCAAATAGCTACCGGTCAAAGTTTCAACCCCATGCCAGAACTAACCCCAACCAAACCGGCAATCCCATCACTGAAGGAATGGATGGAAGAATTACAAAACACCTGGCCAATAGTTAGAAAAGCCCTAGAAGAAGCTAGGCAAGCATACAAAGCACAAGCAGATAAGAAAAGGGTGGAGCCCACACCATTCATTATAGGAGAAATGGTGTACTTGTCTACAAAATACTTAAAATCCCTACAACCCTGTAAAAAACTTGGACCAAAATATATAGGCCCTTTTCCAATTAAAAGAATTATAAACCCAGTAACAGTAGAATTAGAATTACCCAAGAATCTTAGGCAAATACACCCAATTTTCCACTGCAGTTTCCTGAAAAGAGAACAACAGTCACGCTTACGGCCAAAAATCCCCCCCCCACCAACCCCAATCATGGTAGAAGGAGAACAACACTTTGAAATAAAGGAAATCCTGGACTCTAGAAAATATCATGGGTCAACTCAATACCTAGTAGCATGGAAGCACCTCCCCGCCTCTCAAAACGAGTGGGTCCATAAACATCATATCAGAGCCTCGAAGCTTTTAAAGAAGTTTCATACAGAGTATCCTAACAAGCCAGACTAACTTTTATACCTGTTTTGTTTTCTCTACAGGTGGATCACTCTTATTTTTAAGGGGAGCCGGATGTCAGAATCCAATTATATTTTATTTCTAGCTACCTACTCTGAGAAAAACCAATTCTGGATTCTGTCATACTACAAAGGGAGGGGGAGTAAACACGGGTGTTTATGACTGGCATTTCCTCTATCAACTACAAAGTAACAACCTCTGTGGATTCCCTTCGAGAGTACTAACCATAACAATGCGGCCATCAGCCTTTAATCTCACTCCCTATGAAGTCTCCTTTTACCGGCAGCGAGGGAAAAGGGGGGGAAGATTGCAACGTCTGGGATCTGATGGACTTAACACCCAACCATCTGCCAATTTGAATCGACCGGAAGGAATGTGGAGTGGGACCGCCTGGGAACACCTTAAAACATTGAATGGTAGGGGGAGACCCCTCAGATCCTGTCTAGCATGCCTTCAGTCAGTTTTCTTAATAAAGATTCCTGTTGGAAGAAATGTTCCAAGAGTTCTGTCTTCTTAAGATGTAAATTGAGGTGGGTCCTTACATTGAGTCAACTTTCAGATGTATCCAACAATAATTCACATCCACCCTTCCACAGACAAATACAGCTACTGCAGTGGAGATTTTTTCCATCTGCTTGACCAGTTCCTGAAAACAGTTACAAATTGAAAATCATAACTCTCCAGATGTCCATTAGGCCCTTCCAAAACACAATTGGGTGATGCCCACAGTCTTCCTGGCAGCTGTGGAGCTAAGGGGGAGGAGGGATAGCTTCCACATTTCTGCCTACCTTGAACCTCTGCAGATCCACAGTCATTTGGGTTCCTGCGGACTTTGGCTGCCAGCTGCTCTTTCTTCATTTTCACTTTTTCCCTCTACAGGCACAAGAAGACATTGGTGATACTTGGGGAATGGAAGTCAACATTTCGGACAGTTTCTCAACATATACAGCATGTTAGTACAGCTCCATCTAGGGCTTCAGATGAAAATCTTGAGGGAAAGGGCCTCAAAGTTACTTGCCTACTGTAGAAGGAAGTGGGAATTTTGCTATCATAGAACCCGTAAAATCATATAGGGACTATTCACACTTAATCAAATCAGTTGCATCTGAGATTTGTAAAGCATGCTAAGATTCTTTTCATTCAAAAACTTTTATTACAACTGTTGTGACTTGGTATTATTGTACTAATCAAGTTTATGATTAAGAAGAATTATACAAACTCAGAAATGGGTTGATTTGGTCAGCTGATTAAGTATGTTCTGCAAACACAGTCATGAAGAACACTGAAGGTTGACAAACATCATGACTGTTGGTATACAGGCAGTCCTTAGGTTACAACAGCAATTGGGACCAGGAATTCTGATGCTAAGCAATGCAATTGTAAAGCATGTCACGTAATCACATTACTTAACAATGGCAATTCCAGCAGTCTTGGCTGCTGTCATGAGGACTGCACAGATCATTAAGCAAGGATTTCATGTGATCATAACTTCCGACTTCTTGCCGACTTTCCCACTGACTTTACTTGTGGGAAGCTAGCAGGGAACATTAGAATTTTTATTTATTACGTTTATATACTGCCCATTTCACTATCCAAAGCAACTGTCATGGTTCCGACTAATGAAACACTTCAAAGAACTTCCAGGCATTGTTTATCCTAAAAGGTCTTTATTCTTTGTGTAACAGAGTGTTGGCACGGCATGGATGGATGCCAAGATCTGAATTTCCCTTCCTTGCACATAACATTCCAGGCTATTCCCCTCCCCTATTCTGCAGTCATAAATCACGTTTTCCAATCAGCCCGAAGGGCAAAGATTCACTTCCGTTCTGTATCCCGTGCATTCCTTATCTTTCTCCTCCCCTCCCAGCATCATCTAAATTAATTCTAAAAATACCAGACAGTTCTGCATATCTTGTCAAAGCAATAATATCCAATATTAGCAGCGTTGACATCAACTCTGAGTAGAAATGGTAATCTCATGACTGTGGGGACATTGTGAAAGCTGAAACATCAAGACCCACCATAAATCCTCCTTGTTCAGCACAATTATAACTCTGAATGGTCCTGAATGGTCATAATCTGAGGACTACCTGTATACTAATGCTAAATGGGATAACAACATCTACATTTAGCATTAGTATACAGGTAGTTGAAAGATTGTTTCTCTTTTGAAACAAGGTATTACAATCTCGATACTTTGATTTGAAATGTTTTGCATTCCATGAATTAAAAAAATACACACCTATTGAGAAATTCAACTCAATGAACTGTACAATACCATGCTTTTGATTTAAACGAAGTGAAGGCAGTACTGAAAGCAATTAATAATACTGATCACCCTATCAGGCAAACATGGCAGATACTTTACAAAGGTAAATTGTGGAACTCTCACAAGATAATAATAATGAAGGAGGACAGTCTTGAAAAAGAAATTCAGTGACCATTACATCAGCTGAACCCAAGAGAGACAGGAGATGAAGAAAACTCCTTCCTTAATTTTCTTTAGAACAAAAGGAGAGAGAAAAATTTTGACAGGCTTTTCATATTCTATTATTATACCCTCGGGTCTAAAACAATAAAACAGAGTTCTGGTAGCTCCTGTGATGTCTGTTCCCCGACCTAAGGTGATCTGAAGGGTTATTTTGTAGCAGTATTTGCTGGTAAATCCCAAACTTTCTATAAAAGGAAAACAAAAACTAACCTGACTTGCCATTTCCAGAGACAGCATTCTTCTGACAACATCATCCACCCTGCAGGAAAGCACAGATTTATTATTATTTTTTATCTCCTGAGGGGTTTAGCATTTTCCACTGGCATCAAATGGTTTTTAGGATGCAGCAAAGGAAATTAAAAGTAATGCTGAAGGGGCTTCCAGTTTTGAGGTTGCGGCAGAAGCGGCACAAGAAGACGGGGCTCCGTCTTTCGTGGTCGATTTCGCCCTGCTGGGGACCCTGGAAAGGGTTGAAAGTTGCCCTGTAGAGGCAACAAGCAAGGATGGGACCGTTGTTGATTGCGGGAGGGTGGCGGCCCTTCCGTTTGATCCGAGGAAGCCCTCCAAACTGGTGGGGGAAAGACTGGCTACATTCGTGTAGCCAGTCAGAAGCTGCTGACAACGGAAAACAATAAGCACTAACAAGCAACCTTTCAGCAACATAGATGAAACTGGGTGAGACCTTTATAACTTTAAGACTTCTTCCTGGAAATAATTGCCCAAAGCACCCTCCCCGATGAGAGAGGGAAGGGGAATCTCCACCCCATTCCCTCAGGAAAAGAAAAGCGGTGAATTAATTACTTGGGGGAAACAGAGAAAATTACAAGATCAATTTGGAATTAATATACATTTATAGCTTTGAAATTTGGGGACTAAAAGTGCTTTTTAGACTTTTTTTTTTAAGAGATTTGAAAAGCTTATATTACAAGTTGGGATTTAAAAAGCTGGAAAACGGCACTAATGACATCTAGTGGCAAATTACGGCACTACAATTTGTTATGCCTAAAGGAAACTTGGCTTGAAGCCCAGATTTAGATAAGACTCTTGCTGACCTTGGAAGCTTTCACAGCTGGGAAAAGGGGAAAAAAACCTTTTGGGCTGATTATCAATGTGGCAGAGACGATGAACTATTTTGAAACTGGCTTGCCTGAATATAAATATTACCTGACTTTTAGAGTTGTGTTATGGAACTATTTCCCTGCAGGAGAAATACACTTCATTGCTTGAGATGATGGAGTATTTTGGATTACAAATCCTTGATTGATGAGCAATTTTTACTATAAAGACCACCTACAAAAAATGAAATGGATGTCCCATACTCAGCTTTAAATGGTAAAAAAACATCTCTAACACCTGTCCCCAAAGTCTTCAGTTTGACATACTACTAAGAAAATATGGATGAAGATCAGAAAGAAATTCTCTCCATGTTAAAATCAATAAAAGAGACTATTGCTTTAGCTCATGATGAGACTAGAAATAACACAAAGGAGATAAAAGAACAATTTTTTAATCTAAATTTACAAACCCAGAACATGACTACAAAGAAGGAACTAGCAACCCAGAAAATAGAAGGAAAACTAGAGGAAGCAGATCCAAAGATTGAGGACCTAAAGGAAGGAACCAACCGATAAATTCAGACAACTGAAGAACTAGAAGACGGAGCGATATCGGAAATGGAAAAGGCATCTTACCAATCAAGAATTCAGGACATATTTGAGGAAAAGGAAGAAGAACTGATTGAATGGAAGACAGAACTGTTAGGAGAACTGTGGGGAATTGGAGAAGGATGGAGGCTGTTTAATGAATATCAATGGGTTCGTTGTTCCAAAAATACTTTAACTAAATGGTCTTTCTTATTCCAAACAATATGCACAAAAACAGAGGAAAAATTACTTGACGATTCAAATGCATTGACTTGGAAAGTTAGTTGGCAAAGGAAGAAAGCTAGAGTAAGACTGAAGAAAATAGAGGTTTTGATCCATTAGATGGGATATTATATTATTAACTAGATGTTTGAATATGGTGGAGAATAGATAATTGCTAGAAATAGAAATATTATCATAACTAGAAAGATAGGATTTGTAACTAGAATATTAGATTTTGGTACAAGAAGGGAAACAGGAAAACGTTAAGTAGTTTGAATAAGGGAAGTTTTTAGTTACCCAAATATAACTTACTTTGAAATTATAAACAATAGAGACATTTTGAACACTGATGGGAAATTACATTTTTTTAAAAAAAGCAAAAACAGGATACTGATTGAACATATGGATATTAAGTGCAAATGCAATTAAGATATGTTTTGGTTAGAAAAGTTATCTAAAACTGACATTATTGATATTATGAGAAAAATGTAACAAAGGTGTTGACATTCAATTGTATATTTATTAATAACAATAAGAATTGTATTTGCCTAATGTGGGAAAACAGATATTACTGGAAGAATAGAGGAAACATTTGATGGTGTAATATTGGATCTAGATTGAAGAAGTTAATATATACAACTGAATTACTAACAGACCCAGACAACACTTTGTCTATTAAGTGTTTGATTGTAAAACTAGAAAATAAAATATTTATATATATGTTAAAAAAAATAATGCTGAAGGGACCATTCCCCCCCCCCAGAGAATATTAACAGATCATATATGAAGGGTGGGTATTTTGTGTGATTGTATCTTGGGAGCTTTTTTTCTTCCAACTGTAAAATAAGGTAGACGACAGAATTGTCACCAAGGGACACAAGAAACTCTGTTCCCCTCTTCCCCCACACACACCCATTTCCCACCAATCCCTGCAAATCTTACTTGTCTATAGCTGAGACATTGGCATAATCTTTCCTCAGCGTTGTACCAGGCAGATCATCCAAATGGCTGGGGATAGCTAAAAAGAAAGGGCTTGAAACAGAATTGCTCTCGTTATAAATTTCTGTTCAGCAATTATTTTTCTATAGCGGCCAAACAGATATCTGTAGATACCCCCAAAATGGAATTTTAAGAGTTTCAAGGTCCTCCTCAATTCCCTGGTGGTAAGGAGAAAGAAGGAAGTGGAAGAAATTGCTACTTTTGTAAGATCAATTGCTCATAAGTCAGAAGCAAATCCAGCCCTCCAATTTTCTGAGCCTATTGATATGAAAGGGAGGGAGGTACCACAATTTACTATCACCTTTTATTTTTCCATTTCAGTGGATCAGGGCTTGGGATTACGGACAAATATTCAAATCCATAGAAACAAAGAATCCTCAGCAACCAGAATCCAAACCAACTATTTACTAATTTATGTTCTGCCTTTCCGCCCCGAAAGCACAATGAGAACCAAGCTGAACAATTTATAATATATACCTTCTTTTTTTTTCCGGACAGGCCTGGCATATTCTCTGATTATTTGGAGGAAAGGGCTCTTCCCTGAAAAGACAAAAAATGTATACAGAATCAGTTCAGAACAACACGCTGGGACAATGCAGTACCATCTTCTTGCTGGAAGTCATGTAGTTACAAAAATTAACCTGACTCTGTGTGGGGAGATTAAGTAGCTGTTAGTCTAAGAGCATTTTTTCCGATTTCGAAGAACCAGCTGGTTTTTCTCCTTGCCTGCCGTTCAAGAAGACGGAGAAGAAGAAAAAGGCTCACAAGCCAGGTGCTTGCTTGTTTTTAACCTCAGGGCAGTGTTTTCGAGATATCTTTATGCATGATCGAACAAAAGCGCTGGGTTCCCGGACACGCGAAACTGAAACAGGGCAGGCGAATTTGTACCGTGAACAGCCAGATGTTATTCAATTCCTGCCCTCTTTTAAACCAGCCTGCAGAGAAGCGCCCAGGAATGAGAATCCCAATGGAAAGACTCTTTCCTCCCGCCGCTGCGAATCAGGTCCGGGAGACGACACGAACCTCCCTCCAGCCCTACCAGGCCGCGATCCTCCTCGCCAGATACGGGGCCGTTTCGAGAGGGAGCCCCAGGCGGGCAACTCCATCGTGCCCAAGGCCGAATGTACCCCTCCATCCCCGCATCCTGCACTCGTGCAGGCAGAGCAACACGGGTGCTGTAGTCCGACGGCAGCGGGGGAAGCGGTGCAGAGCGCGGGCAGGGCAGGGAAAGGTAGAGACAGGTGCTGCCCCATGTCTGGCCGCCCGCTAGCCCTTCCTCACCCGACCCTTGACGCGCCTCCTCCGCCGCCCCCGCGACGAGCTTGGGGCGGCTACCCCCGGCAAGCGCTGAGGCGCCGCGCAGCACCAGCCGGAACATCACTGCTGCTCACGGGCCGGGCGCCGTCGCCTTGCGCGTCACAGGGCGCGCCGAGGACACCAAGTGCGACGTACAGTGGGCTCGCGCATGCGCCCTGGCTCAGCGGAAGGCTGTGGGAAGATGGCGGTTGCTTAATGCTGCCCTGATGAGTCGTTTCCGGAGGGCACGTGACATCAACTGGTGAATCCAGTTGTACCTGTACATGGCATCATTTAATGATCTGAACTGAGAGTTGTATCTTGCCTTACATGTGCCTTGTCAGAGAGGCTGAGAGTTAACATATTGCAGACAATCCCCAAAAGTGTTGTTTCCTTAGGTGGAAGAGTGGAGTTGGCATTTGGCTGAGGTGTAGCATTCAGGTTTCTGAGAGTTACAGTTTGGTTTCCCTGGGGCAGGGAAATGACCAGACAAAAGCAGGTGAAGGGATTTTATTATGCTTAAGCTTGATATTAGTAATATTGATATTAGTAGTGATACTTTGTAATCATTATATATATATATGTAGGTATATATATGTAGATATATATATATATGTAGGTATATATATGTAGATATATATATATATATATATGTAGGTGTATATATATATATATATATATATATATATATATATATATATATATATATATATATATATATATATATATATATATATATATATATATATATATATATATATATATGTAGGTTATATGTAGGTATATATATATATATATATATATATTATGTGTAGGTCTTTGGTAATTCGCGTTTTCTCCCGCGTAAAATTGGAAGTGTCTTGGCGACGTTTCGACGAAGTCTCATTCGTCATCTTCAGGCTGGTGTCTCTTCGGCCTGTGCTTATAGGAGCAATGTGTGATCGCAGCTGTTTCTTCCTTTTAACTGCCAGTGGGGGTATGAACTGATTGGGGGGAGCTTGGCTGTGTTCTGATTGGGTGGAGGTGTGTTCTGATTGGTTAGGGGCTTGGCTGTGCTCTGATTGGATGGAGGGTTGGCTGTGCTCTGATTGGATGGGGGTGTGTTCTGTTTGGGTGGGGGCTTGTTGTGCTCGGATTAGTCTGAGTTGCAGGGGATTTGAGATGGAGAGCTGCATTGCTGTTGTTTGGCTTCGCGTTCGTGGTCATGCCACATCTTCAAGGTGGGTGTCAGTTTGCTTCATGCTTCAACCCCCCATCCAATCAGAGCACAGCCAAGCCCCTAACCAATCAGAACACACCTCCACCCAATCAGAACACAGCCAAGCTCCCACCCAATCAGTTCATACCCCCACTGGCAGTTAAAAGGAAGAAACAGCTGCGATCACACATTGCTCCTAGAAGCACGAGGCCGAAGAGACACCAGCCTGAAGATGACGAACATTCCAAATTACATTCCAATTTAATTACTTTTCTTAAATCACTCTATCCTGTATTAGAAGACAGTTGCTTGGCTTCCTCTTTTCTTACATTTATTCATTTATTTTTTATGCTTATCTATAGAGGACTAGTCAGAGAGATCAACCTCCTGCCTTATTCCAGGATTTCCAAAGCTTTTTTTTTCTTTTACTCACCAAGGCGCCTGTTGCAATTTCTCCCTTTCTCCCGTCAGTGGAGAAGCATGAAACCTCGTTGAATTCGGGCGTTCAGGTTCCTCAGACACGGACCCCACCGGCGACGATGAAGCACAGAATCTTCCAGGTCAAACACCTGGGAGCGCTCTAAGACTCACGCTTCAGTCGCTGTTGGTTTCGTCCTGCTGGGACCTTAACAGGGGTCTCCAGATGTGGGGGGAGAGCCGTTGAGGCTTCCACCACGTTAGGCACCAGGTTGTAAAGCTTCCCACTTAGCCTCACAATTGCCCCAGCATTACTCAGGAATTTAAAAGAGCCAAAAGAAACTCCTGAGCCGAGGTTTCAACAAGCAAACAACTTTTATTTTGATTAAAATAGAGTTGGGTGACCCCATCTCTCTTCGTGGCTGGTAGAGAGATGAAGGCAACAACCAGGAAAGATGTCTTCCACCTTTTATACCTTTCCAGAACAAAAAGATCTTGGTACCAGGCATAAGATGGCACAAAAAAATAATTCCTAGATGATGACTCATACACAGCAACCCAGGCTCCATCTGTAACTCCTTTTCCCCCTGCCCTTACCGTGCTCTTTTCATATAAGCAATCACCTGTACCTAGAGCATAAAACATTTGCTTTTATATAACTAATTTCCCAATCTAAAGCATCTACAAAGCTGCTTGCACATAAACAAAGATATATATATAATGATTACAAAATATCACTACTAATATCAATATTACTAATATCAACTTTAAGCATAATAAAATCCCTTCATATCTTTCATACTAAAAAGCAGAGACATCACCCTGCCAACAAAAGTGTGTATAGTCAAGGCCATGGTTTTCCCAGTTGCAATGTATGGCTGTGAAAGTTGGACCATAAGAAAGGCTGAGCGCCAAAGAATTGAGGCCTTTGAACTATGGTGCTGGAGAAGACTCCTGCAAGTCCCCTGGACTGCAAGACGATCAAACCGGTCAGTCTTAGAAGAGATGAACCCTGACTACTCTTTAGAAGGCCAGATCCTGAAGTTGAAACTCAAGTATTTTGGCCACCTAATGAGAAGGAAGGACTCACTGGAGAAAAGCCTAATGCTGGGAAAGATTGAGGGCAATAGAAGAAGGGGACGACAGAGAATGAGGTGGCTGGATGGAGTCACTGAAGCAGTAGGCGTGAGCTTAAATTGACTCCAGAAGATGGTAGAAGACAGGAAGGCCTGGAGGAATGTTGTCCATGGGGTCGCGATGGGTCGGACACGACTTCACAACTAACAACAACAACAAATATATATCTTTGTTTATGTGCAAGCAGCTTTGTAGGTGCTTTATATTGGGAAATTAGTTATATAAAAGCAAATGTTTCATGCTTTAGGTACAGGTGATTGCTTACATGAAAAGAGCACGGTAAGGGCAGGGGGGAAAGGAGTTACGGATGGAGCCTGGGTTGCTGTGTATGAGTCATCATCTAGGAATTATTTTTTAGTGCTGGTACCTGGTACCAAGACCTGATCTCTTTGTTCTGAAAAGGTATAAAAGACATCTTTCCTGGTTGTTGCCTTCATCTCTTTATGTGAGAAACAAAGAAGTTTAAAAATAAAAGGTTTCAATTGCTTAACAAGGGATTAGTCAAGCTGAAACTGCATGTAGGCACTAGATTCCAGGAGGCTTAGCTATATGATACACTTAAGCTTAACAAACAATTGGTCCTTAAAGGGGAACAGTAAAACAGGACAAAAGGGTAGGGGGGAATTTGAATTGATGTAAGCAAAGAAAGGTAGAGATAATGTATTCTTACTAGGCGCTTTGGACAGGACCTATCAAATGGGACCGAAGGTGAGGGAACGGGCATCGCAATAGAACTGTATATAATATCATGAATTTGAGTGCTCGTGTGTGGTCTCTGGTTTAGAACTTCCTGTTGAAGTCTCTCACCAGGATCCACCACGCTTTGCAAACCGCTTTTCTATTTTCTGCAGAAATAAACTCTTTTCTTACCAATCCAATTTTGTTGGTGTTTTAATTCTGTTTCCAACATTTACCTGCCACAAAGAGAGATGGGGTCACCCAACTCTATTTTGATCAAAATAAAAGTTTTTGCTTGCTGAAACCTCAGCTCAGGAGTTTCTTTGGCTCTTTTAAATTCCTGAGTAACGCTGGGACAATTGTGAGGCTAAGTGGAAAACTTTACAAGATTTTAATAGGTTCCTCTTAAAATTGTACTCCGCTCACCCCCGTCCACCAAGCCAAGATGTTTTTATTCAAGAATAGTTTTGTTTGTCCTACCCTGCTATTTCTTTAAGGAGATTGTACGTATGTACGTTTGTATTTACGTTTGATGTTTCTAAACTATATTTAGAAACCTATATATACCTATATATTAATATACGTTGAATATTAAATATCTAATTGAAATAAATTGTGTACATTTTTATTAAGAAATGATAAACATAAATTGATATAAAAATAAATATAATTTATTTTGAAAATGTATATATCGGTGCCTTATAGGTTTATCATTTAAAGTATGGATAAAACGGACGAGACAAGAGTAGTTGGAACTCACGGAATTTATTAATTTGTTTGCCGTCCATCTAACTTTGTAGAACTTTGTAGGCCTTTGTCCAAAGTGTTAGCAACCCATAAGTTTAAAAATAAAACGATTCTTTAAACCCATTCCTATCCTATGTCTCCCTGAGAGGAGGGGAGGGGGGGGAAATGTATCTGCAGGTTTATTGTTTCCTTTATTTACTCTGTTTATTGCTCTGTATAACCTTTGACTAGTGTTTATTGCTCTTTGTATCTGCTACAATGTGAGTTAGAGACAGGCTGATGTTATCTTAACAAGACAAAAGGATGGCCAGGGGAAGTTTTGAAACAGATGTAATTAAGGGGAGGGGTGATGTATTCTGGTTAAGCGTCTCGGACAAGATTGTAAACCCTGAAGTCCTCTCAAATGGGACCGAAGGGGAGGTGAGTGGGGGCGTTGCGCTAGGAGTGTATATAATGCTATGAATTTGAACATTTGAGTGTGATCTCTGTTTTAGAAATTCCTGTTGAAGTTTCTCTCAGAGATTCACCGCACTTTGCAAACTGCTTTTTCTGTTTTCTGCAGAATAAACTCTTTTCTTACCAATCCAATTTTGTTAGTGTTTTAAACACGTTTCTAACAAATTGGCGCCCAATGTGGGGCCTTGGGCATCTGTTCCTGCATCTTCGGGAGGTGAGGTCAACTGAGGAAGGCATGCCCCATTGATTTCAATGGTCTAAAGTTGCAGTCGCAGGTCGAGGAAGCGGAACGGAGCCAGGCCCACGGACCAAATAGTGATTGGTAAGAACTAAGGAGAGGGGACCAGAGAATTACCAGGACAAGGACTGGGCAACTTCGTGCATGAACCTAGGTGAGTAAAACTTGGGGTAAACCAAGGAATAAAACCTAGTCGGTCGGGAGCGTTGGGTAGCATACCTGATCATAGATCTATGAGAGGTGTGTGTAAGACGCCTCGAGGGTCCTGGAAGACTGGCAAGACATACATGCACTGGGTATGAATGTCCCGAGGGTCTGAAGGACTGGAAAGGCGGAGTGAGAGCGGACTCCTGAGTAAAAGGAGAAAGAGGCTTGGTGAAGCAAACCGTGGTCTCATTAGATTAGTAAGGACAAGAGAATTAACTGTGTGGTAAACCAACCATGGGTAATTCGGGGGGGTCCCAGGAGAAGAAATGTGTATGCCCCGATGGTCTGAAGGATTGGCAAGGCGGAGTTTAGGAAAAATCCAAAACTAAAGATAGATCCCCACAATCCATTAGGGAAATTGTTAGAAAACTGGGGGAAACCACCATATAACAAACTGATTACTAAGTTAAATTTAACAAAAGAAGATATGGTAAATTTGTGCCGCTTCATATGATGGAAGGATGAGAAAATTGAGTAGCCCCAAACAGAAAAAGCCCCATCTTGCTGGCAGCAGACCCCTTGTGTCTGTGGATGGGTTTCCCAGGCCCTGCCCATGTGGAGCCAGGGTAGAAAAGGGAGTTTTGAGTTTGAGCTCAAGGACTGCTTTGGAAAGAAGGGGGAATGAGAGAAATGTGTGTATGTCTCTGTGTGTGAGTGAGAAGACCCTTTTCCCAATCACAGTTGGATTTTGTTCTCTCTGGCCTTTCCTAGCCGCAGAAAGGATTTGTGAGTGGCAGACCCTGGAAAGCATGGGAGTTTGGCCAGAGCGCAGGACTTTTGTTAGGGAAAAGGGAGAGGCTGTGTGCAAATGGAATGGAATGAGTGAATGAAAGAATTGGATTTGAGCAACCAGCTGGTTAGGCCCTGTAAGCAAAGCAAAGCAAAGTTAGGAAAATGGAATTGGCTAAATAAAGGTACTTGAAAGAAAAATAAGTAGTGATTCTCTTTTTCTCTCTCTCTTATTATTAAACGTGGTATGTTTAAGATTCTTGCCTTCTCTAATTCGAGGTATCTGAGATTTGTGGTGGGAATGACCAGGATGTGTAGAACTAAAAGTTCTGTTTCCTTTTCTGTTCTCTTTTCCTTGTCTTGGTATGTATATGTGTGTCAAAGTTTTTGTGTGTGAGGTAAATGTGACTGTTAATTGTTTCTACCAAAAGGAAATACCCTCACTCTGTTTGACTGGCCAACAAAGAGAGTGAAGAAATATGTGTTTGTTTGTTTGTTTGTTTGTTTGTTTGTTTGTTTCTCTCTCTCTCTCTCTCTCTCTCTCTCTCTCTCTCTCTCTCTCTCTCTGTCTGTCTCCCCTCTTAAGAACAGCCCAAAGTTAGCAGGAATAATAAAGTTGGAAGGGAGCTTAGAGGTCATCTAGTCCAACCCCCTGCTCAGGCAGGAAACTCTATACCATTTTCTTGCCTATTATAACTTGTGTTTCTAACCTATTTTTTTAATAGTTCTGCTCTCTCCCTTTTGCAAATGTTGTTCAGAAGTGAAACTTTTCATGTATGTTCTCTTACCAGAGTCCAGCCTTTCTTTTGGTCCTCATATGTGATTCTCTCATTTTTGTCTGTCTGTTTCTTTAACTGCAGTGTTAATGCCTTTTCAAACTCTGTCTGCGGGCACAAAACCCCCTACCCCCTGCTTTTTCTGGCTGTGTTGCTTTAAGAGAGAGAGAGAGCCAGAAAGGAAAAGGGGGGGTTGATCTTTTTAACTATTTTTTTTCTCTGCTTAGAATTCTGGTTTGAGGAAGGAGCGGTGGATGGGAATGTTTTAACCTGCTTAATGGAAATTTGTTTCCATCTGAATGGAATCTGATTAAATTAGAATTTGACTAAATTTATATTAAAAGCAAAGAGTTGATACTAGTTGATACTAGTTGATACTAGAGTTTGATACAAAACTATTTCAGTAACTCATTTTTTTGTGTGTGTTGCTTTTTGTTGCTGTTGTTTTATTTTTTATTTTGTTTATGTTTTTATGTCTGTGTGCAGGACACACTGATAGAAAAAAAAATACCTAAGAAGGAATTGGAATTCAACCCTTGTTGAGTTGAGAAAATTTTTGGGATTATAAATGAGCTATGTTGTTTTGAATAAAGATTAGTATGCAAACAAACTCAAGCAGAGTTTTTGGTAAAGCGCTCCTTTGTTTGCTCTTTACTAACCAGTTTGTTTGTAAATATAGACAAAGGAATGGCTAGGGGGTTTACCCAGAAGTGGGGGGAAAGAGAGTCGTAATGAAA
This sequence comes from Azemiops feae, assembly GCA_023970755.1. NCBI lineage: Eukaryota > Metazoa > Chordata > Lepidosauria > Squamata > Viperidae > Azemiops > Azemiops feae. Next base: position 229,662 of record JALGBA010004073.1, read on the forward strand.
ATGGGAAGTAGAAGACGGGGAGGCATTATTTATGGATGGCTCCTCCCGGGTAGAGAGTGGTAGAGAAAAACGGGTATGCAGTCATAAATGGACACACCAAAGAGTTGGTAGAATCCGGCAGCCTGCCAAAGAACTGGTCAGCCCAAACTTGCGAACTGTATGCATTAAATCAGGCCCTAAAATTGTTAGAAAACAAGGCTGGAACTGTTTATATGGATTCAAAGTACACCTTTGGGGTGGTCCATACCTTTGGAAAAATTTGGGTGGAAAGGGGAATGATTAACAGCAAAGGAAAGGAATTGATTCATGAAGAGTTGATAAAACAGATAATGGAGTCCCTCCAGTCACCAAAAAGAATTGCCATAACCCATGTTACGGGTATGTGGGGATCTTTGAGTGGAAGGCTGCAATCTGGGGCCATTGCAGGGAAGGTAAGCGTAATCTGTCTTATCTTTTTGTTCCCTTCCTTGACTTTGGTGCCGCCATTGCTTTTCCTTGCCCGCCGCATCTTTTTGGGCTCTGGGGTTCCCAGGGCCTGCTTGCCTCGATTCTGGCACTGCCACCGCTGGGCATTGACACTCTGATCTTGCCATTCTTTCTCTCTTAAGTATACTTTCCATCTCATGGTTTTGTTCCCTTAACTTTGGTGCCGCCGTTGCTTTTCCTTCCTGCCAGCTTATCCGCTGCATTGTCTCTTGTTCTGATGTTCCCAGGGCCTGTGTGCCTCGATTATGGCATTGCCACCTCTGGGCAGTGTTTGATTCCATCAGTGCCACCGGGCACACTCTGACTTTTGCCACTCTTTGTCCCTGTAGTGTACACAATCCGTCTGATGCTTTTGCTCCCTTAACTTTGGTGCCACTGTTGCTTTTCCTCCCTGCCAGCTTACCTGCAGCATCTTCTCTTGTTCCATGTGCCTTGATTCTGGCACTACCGCCACCGGGCATTGACAGTCTCTGACCCTTGCCACTCTTTGCCCCTTAAGCGTAGCCTTCTCAGCAATGCTCTCCATCGCTTCTGGCTCTGCCAATGCTGTAACAATCTGTTTTGTTGTTGAGCTATAAGTGTGGTATCTGCCTTTTTCATAGAGGGAGAGGGCGGTGACCCTTTGAGAGCTCGTACACAATGAAATTTCATTTTAACGTATGCCGATTAGCGTACATGCAAAGTGACAATAAAGTTGTTATTCTATTCTAAGGTAAAATCTAACCGCCCTAACTCACTTTAACATTAATCAAAGCAATAAATTTATGTACGTTTGGTGAGGTTTATCTTTAAAGTTAGCACCCATCAAAGTAACCTTAATTTCTGTTTGTTCCATCATCAAGGCAGCTTAAATCTGTATAAAAAGGATTGAAAAATCTAAGCTTTTAAGGTATGGCTGCAATTGATATCAATGATAAACATGGGAATAAATTGCAAACGAAAAGCTTGGCAGAGGCCGAAGTTTTAGCATCCAGTTAAATACCACAGGAGGAGGGGAAGAAGAGAGTGTAAAGATCACCTCACACCCTCCAGCGAGAGAGCCGAGGGCCAGTCTCACCTGGGCGGTTCATAGTTCAGAGGGGGCTGGGGGGGAGGAGGCAGCAGATGGAATAATCGCCAAGGTATTCAAGGTTCTAAAGGACAAAGGCGCTGGAGCTTTAGTTTTTCCCAGAAGTTTGCCCATTCCAGGTGAGTTTATAGACTTAATATACCATTGTGATCGATTTGTGAAAGAATCCTCGATGTTATTTTTCACGCAAACTTTCAGTCCCAGCTCTTCTCCAAGCATCCCAACCCATCCTCCTTCGCTAGTGATATAGGAAGGGAGGCCACCTTTTTCAGTGAGCAGTCCTAGAGCGAGAGTCTGAGTCCTGCGGTCAAAGAAGGAAAAGTAGGCACAAAAGGAAATAAAACCTTTTAATGGAATTTTAAGATTATTCTGCATTTATGGAAGCTCTCATAAGCCTCTTTAACTCGCTTTAAGGCTTTTGAAGCAGGATTCCTCCTTCTGTGTCCATTCTGGGGGCCAGAAAATAGCAGCCACCAAAAGAAATACTGTAAACCAGTGGTAGCAAACCTTTTAGAGACCGAGTGCCCAAAGTGCAACCCAAAACCCACTTATGTATCGCCCAGGACATATCTTTCATTTGTTACCAAAATCCAATAAAGCATGAAAAGTCAAAATGTGAAACTGACCTGACATTCGAAAAGTATACATATATTCAGGTTCACGCCAGGTTGGGGAAGCCGAAAAACCATATGTTTTCCGGATGCGACCTCCCCCTGAGAAGTTAGCCCTGGATGTATCTTGCATTTGTTGGAAAAAATCCAATAAAGCATGAAAAGTCAAAATGTGAAACTGACTTCAAATTCGAAAAGTATACATATATTCAGGTTCCCCACCAGTTGGGGAAGCCGAAAAACCATATGTTTTCCGTATGCGACCTCCCCCTGAGAAGTTAGCCCTGGATGTATCTTGCATTTGTTGGCAAAATTCCAATTCAGTATGGAAAGTCAAAATGTGAAACTGACTTCAAATTCGAAAAGTATACATATGTTCAGGTTCCCCACCAGTTGCGGAAGGCAAAAAAACATTTGTTTTCCGGATGCGACCTCCCCCTCAGAAGTTAGCCCTGGATGTATCTTGCATTTGTTGGCAAAATTTCAATTCAGCATGGAAAGTCAAAATTTTAAACTGACTTCAACTCTTAAAAGTATACATATATTCAGGTTTCCCCCAGGTTGGGGAAGCCGAAAAACCATGTTATCCTGATGCGACCTCCCCCTGAGAAGTTAGCCGAGGACATATGCATTTGTTGGCAAATATCCAATTAAGCATGAAAAGTCAAAACGTGAAACTGACTTCAAATTCAAAAAGTATACATATATTCAGGTTCCCCACCGGTTGGGGAATCCGAAAAACCATATGTTTTCCGGATGCGACCTCCCCCTCAGAAGTTAGCCCTGGATGTATCTTGCATTTGTTGGAAAAAATCCAATAAAGCATCAATAGTCAAAACGTGAAACTGACTTCAAATGCGAAAAGTATACATATATTCAGGTTCCCCACCAGTTGGGGAAGCCGAAAAACCATATGTTTTCCGTATGCGACCTCCCCCTGAGAAGTTAGCCCTGGATGTATCTTGCATTTCTTGGCAAAAATCCAATTCAGCATGGAAAGTCAAAATTTGAAACTGACCTCAACTTTGAAAAGTATACATATATTTTGGTTCCCTCCAGGTTGGGGAAGGCGAAAAAACATTTGTTTTCCGGATGCGACCTCCACCTCAGAAGTTAGCCCTGGATGTATCTAGCATTTTTTGGCAAAAATCCAATAAAGCATCAAAAGTCAAAACGTGAAACTGACTTCAAATTCAAAAAGTATACATTCCCAACCGGTTGTGGAAGGAGAAAAAACATTTGTTTTCCGGATGCGACCTCCCCCTCAGAAGTTAGCCCTGGATGTATCTTGCATTTTTTGGCAAATATCCAATTAAGGATGAAAAGTCAAAATGTGAAACTGACCTCAAATTCGAAAAGTATACATATATTCAGGTTTCCCCCAGGTTGGGGAAGCCGAAAAACCATATGTTATCCGGATGCGACCTTCCCCTGAGAAGTTAGCCCAGGATGTATCTTGCATTTGTTGGCAAATATCCAATTAAGCATGAAAAGTCAAAATGTGAAACTGACCTCAAATTCAAAAAGTATACATATATTCAGGTTTCCCCCAGGTTGGGGAAGCCGAAAAACCATATGTTATCCGGATGCGACCTCCCCCTGAGAAGTTAGCCCAGGACATACCATGCATTTGTTGAAAAAAATCCAATAAAGCATGAAAAGTCAAATGTTGAATCTGACTTCAAATGCGAAAAGTATACATATATTCAGGTTCCCCACCAGTTGGGGAAGGCAAAAAAAAATTTGTTATCCGGATGCGACCTCCCCCTGAGAAGTTAGCCGAGGACATATGCATTTGTTGGCAAATATCCAATTAAGCATGAAAAGTCAAAACGTGAAACTGACTTCAAATTCAAAAAGTATACATATATTCAGGTTCCCCACCGGTTGGGGAAGGAGAAAAAACATTTGTTTTCCGGATGCTACCTCCCCCTCAGAAGTTAGCCCTGGATGTATCTTGCATTTGTTGGAAAAAATCCAATAAAGCATGAAAAGTCAAAACGTGAAACTGACTTCAAATTCAAAAAGTATACATATATTCAGGTTCCCCACCAGTTGGGGAAGGAGAAAAAACATTTGTTTTCCGGATGCGATCTCCCCCTCAGAAGGTAGCCCTGGATGTATCTTGCATTTGTTGGAAAAAATCCAATAAAGCATGAAAAGTCAAAATGTGAAACTGACTTCAAATTCGAAAAGTATACATATATTCAGGTTCCCCACCAGTTGGGGAAGCCGAAAAACCATATGTTTTCCATATGCGACCTCCCACTGAGAAGTTAGCCCTGGATGTATCTTGCATTTGTTGGCAAAATTCCAATTCAGCATGGAAAGTCAAAATGTGAAACTGACTTCAAATTCGAAAAGTATACATATGTTCAGGTTCCCCACCAGTTGGGGAAGGCAAAAAACCATATGTTATCTGGATGCGACCTCTCCCTGAGAAGTTAGCCATGGATGTATCTAGCATTTTTTGGCAAAAATCCAATAAAGCATCAAAAGTCAAAACGTGAAACTGACTTCAAATTCGAAAAGTATACATATATTCAGGTTTCCCCCAGGTTGGGGAAGCCAAAAAACCATATGTAATCCGGATGCGACCTCCCCCTGAGAAGTTAGCCCAGGATGTATCTTGCATTTGTTGGCAAATATCCAATTAAGCATGAAAAGTCAAAATGTGAAACTGACCTCAAATTCAAAAAGTATACATATATTCAGGTTTCCCCCAGGTTAGGGAAGCCGAAAAACCATATATTATCCGGAAGCGACCTCCCCCTGAGAAGTTAGCCCAGGACATATCATGCATTTGTTGAAAAAAATCCAATAAAGCATGAAAAGTCAAATGTTGAATCTGACTTCAAATGCGAAAAGTATACATATGTTCAGGTTCCCCACCAGTTGCGGAAGGCAAAAAAACATTTGTTTTCCGGATGCGACCTCCCCCTCAGAAGTTAGCCCTGGATGTATCTTGCATTTGTTGGGAAAAATCCAATAAAGCATCAATAGTCAAAACGTGAAACTGACTTCAAATGCGAAAAGTATACATATATTCAGGTTCCCCACCAGTTGGGGAAGCCGAAAAACCATATGTTTTCCGTATGCGACCTCCCCCTGAGAAGTTAGCCCTGGATGTATCTTGCATTTGTTGGCAAAAATCCAATTCAGCATGGAAAGTCAAAATTTTAAACTGACTTCAACTCTTAAAAGTATACATATATTCAGGTTTCCCCCAGGTTGGGGAAGCCGAGAAACCATATGTTATCCTGATGCGACCTCCCCCTGAGAAGTTAGCCGAGGACATATGCATTTGTTGGCAAATATCCAATTAAGCATGAAAAGTCAACACGTGAAACTGACTTCAAATTCAAAAAGTATACATATATTCAGGTTCCCCACCGGTTGGGGAAGCCGAAAAACCATATGTTTTCCGTATGCGACCTCCCCCTGAGACGTTAGCCCTGGATGTATCTTGCATTTGTTGGAAAAAATCCAATAAAGCATGAAAAGTCAAAATGTGAAACTGACTTCAAATTCGAAAACTATACATATATTCAGGTTCCCCACCAGTTGGGGAAGCCGAAAAACCATATGTTTTCCGTATGCGACCTCCACCTGAGAAGTTAGCCCTGGATGTATCTTGCATTTGTTGGCAAAATTCCAATTCAGTATGGAAAGTCAAAATTTTAAACTGACTTCAACTCTTAAAAGTATACATATATTCAGGTTTCCCCCAGGTTGGGGAAGCCGAAAAACCATATGTTATCCGGAAGCGACCTCCCCCTGAGAAGTTAGCCCAGGACATATCATGCATTTGTTGAAAAAAATCCAATAAAGCATGAAAAGTCAAAACGTGAAACTGACTTCAAATGCGAAAAGTATACATATATTCAGGTTCCCCACCAGTTGGGGAAGCCGAAAAACCATATGTTTTCCGTATGCGACCTCCCCCTGAGAAGTTAGCCCTGGATGTATCTTGCATTTGTTGGCAAAAATCCAATTCAGCATGGAAAGTCAAAATTTGAAACTGACCTCAACTTTGAAAAGTATACATATATTCTGGTTCCCTCCAGGTTGGGGAAGGCGAAAAAACATTTGTTATCCGGATGCGACCTCCCCCTGAGAAGTTAGCCCAGGACATATCATGCATTTGTTGGAAAAAATCCAATAAAGCATGAAAAGTCAAAAGTTGAATCTGACTTCAAATGCGAAAAGTATACATATGTTCAGGTTCCCCACCAGTTGCGGAAGGCAAAAAAACATTTGTTTTCCGGATGCGACCTCCCCCTCAGAAGTTAGCCCTGGATGTATCTTGCATTTGTTGGAAAAAATCCAATAAAGCATCAATAGTCAAAACGTGAAACTGACTTCAAATGCGAAAAGTATACATATATTCAGGTTCCCCATCAGTTGGGGAAGCCGAAAAACCATATGTTTTCCGTATGCGACCTCCCCCTGAGAAGTTAGCCCTGGATGTATCTTGCATTTGTTGGCAAAAATCCAATTCAGCATGGAAAGTCAAAATTTGAAACTGACCTCAACTTTGAAAAGTATACATATATTCTCGTTCCCTCCAGGTTGGGGAAGGCGAAAAAACATTTGTTATCCGGATGCGACCTCCCCCTGAGAAGTTAGCCCAGGATGTATCTAGCATTTCTTGGCAAAAATCCAATAAAGCATCAAAAGTCAAAACGTGAAACTGACTTCAAATTCAAAAAGTATACATTCCCAACCGGTTGTGGAAGGAGAAAAAACATTTGTTTTCCGGATGCGACCTCCCCCTCAGAAGTTAGCCCTGGATGTATCTTGCATTTTTTGGCAAATATCCAATTACGGATGAAAAGTCAAAATGTGAAACTGACCTCAAATTCGAAAAGTATACGTATATTCAGGTTTCCCCCAGGTTGGGGAAGGAGAAAAAACATTTGTTTTCCGGATGCGACCTCCCCCTCAGAAGTTAGCCCTGGATGTATCTTGCATTTGTTGGAAAAACTCCAATAAAGCATCAAAAGTCAAAACGTGAAACTAACTTCAAATTCAAAAAGTATACATATATTCAGGTTCCCCACCGGTTGGGGAAGGAGAAAAAACATTTGTTTTCCGGATGCGACCTCCCCCTCAGAAGTTAGCCCTGGATGTATCTTGCATTTGTTGGCAAAATTCCAATTCAGCATGGAAAGTCAAAATGTGAAACTGACTTCAAATTTGAAAAGTATACATATGTTCAGGTTCCCCACCAGTTGGGGAAGGCAAAAAACCATATGTTATCCGGATGCGACCTCCCCCTGAGAAGTTAGCCATGGATGTATCTAGCATTTTTTGGCAAAAATCCAATAAAGCATCAAAAGTCAAAACGTGAAACTGACTTCAAATTCGAAAAGTATACATATATTCAGGTTTCCCCCAGGTTGGGGAAGCCAAAAAACCATATGTAATCCGGATGCAACCTCCCCCTGAGAAGTTAGCCCAGGATGTATCTTGCATTTGTTGGCAAATATCCAATTAAGCATGAAAAGTCAAAACGTGAAACTGACTTCAAATTCGAAAAGTATACATATATTCAGGTTTCCCCCAGGTTGGGGAAGCCAAAAAACCATATGTAATCCGGATGCGACCTCCCACTGAGAAGTTAGCCCTGGATGTATCTTGCATTTGTTGGAAAAAATCCAATAAAGCATCAATAGTCAAAACGTGAAACTCACTTCAAATGCGAAAAGTATACATATATTCAGGTTCCCCACCAGTTGGGGAAGCCGAAAAACCATATGTTTTCCGTATGCGACCTCCCCCTGAGAAGTTAGCCCTGGATGTATCTAGCATTTTTTGGCAAAAATCCAATAAAGCATCAAAAGTCAAAACGTGAAACTGACTTCAAATTCAAAAAGTATACATTCCCAACCGGTTGTGGAAGGAGAAAAAACATTTGTTTTCCGGATGCGACCTCCCCCTGAGAAGTTAGCCCAGGATGTATCTTGCATTTGTTGGCAAATATCCAATTAAGCATGAAAAGTCAAAATGTGAAACTGACCTCAAATTCAAAAAGTATACATATATTCAGGTTTCCCCCAGGTTGGGGAAGCCGAAAAACCATATGTTATCCGGATGCGACCTCCCCCTGAGAAGTTAGCCCAGGACATACCATGCATTTGTTGAAAAAAATCCAATAAAGCATGAAAAGTCAAATGTTGAATCTGACTTCAAATGCGAAAAGTATACATATATTCAGGTTCCCCACCAGTTGGGGAAGGCAAAAAAAAATTTGTTATCCGGATGCGACCTCCCCCTGAGAAGTTAGCCGAGGACATATGCATTTGTTGGCAAATATCCAATTAAGCATGAAAAGTCAAAACGTGAAACTGACTTCAAATTCAAAAAGTATACATATATTCAGGTTCCCCACCGGTTGGGGAAGGAGAAAAAACATTTGTTTTCCGGATGCTACCTCCCCCTCAGAAGTTAGCCCTGGATGTATCTTGCATTTGTTGGAAAAAATCCAATAAAGCATGAAAAGTCAAAACGTGAAACTGACTTCAAATTCAAAAAGTATACATATATTCAGGTTCCCCACCAGTTGGGGAAGGAGAAAAAACATTTGTTTTCCGGATGCGATCTCCCCCTCAGAAGGTAGCCCTGGATGTATCTTGCATTTGTTGGAAAAAATCCAATAAAGCATGAAAAGTCAAAATGTGAAACTGACTTCAAATTCGAAAAGTATACATATATTCAGGTTCCCCACCAGTTGGGGAAGCCGAAAAACCATATGTTTTCCATATGCGACCTCCCACTGAGAAGTTAGCCCTGGATGTATCTTGCATTTGTTGGCAAAATTCCAATTCAGCATGGAAAGTCAAAATGTGAAACTGACTTCAAATTCGAAAAGTATACATATGTTCAGGTTCCCCACCAGTTGGGGAAGGCAAAAAACCATATGTTATCTGGATGCGACCTCTCCCTGAGAAGTTAGCCATGGATGTATCTAGCATTTTTTGGCAAAAATCCAATAAAGCATCAAAAGTCAAAACGTGAAACTGACTTCAAATTCGAAAAGTATACATATATTCAGGTTTCCCCCAGGTTGGGGAAGCCAAAAAACCATATGTAATCCGGATGCGACCTCCCCCTGAGAAGTTAGCCCAGGATGTATCTTGCATTTGTTGGCAAATATCCAATTAAGCATGAAAAGTCAAAATGTGAAACTGACCTCAAATTCAAAAAGTATACATATATTCAGGTTTCCCCCAGGTTAGGGAAGCCGAAAAACCATATATTATCCGGAAGCGACCTCCCCCTGAGAAGTTAGCCCAGGACATATCATGCATTTGTTGAAAAAAATCCAATAAAGCATGAAAAGTCAAATGTTGAATCTGACTTCAAATGCGAAAAGTATACATATGTTCAGGTTCCCCACCAGTTGCGGAAGGCAAAAAAACATTTGTTTTCCGGATGCGACCTCCCCCTCAGAAGTTAGCCCTGGATGTATCTTGCATTTGTTGGGAAAAATCCAATAAAGCATCAATAGTCAAAACGTGAAACTGACTTCAAATGCGAAAAGTATACATATATTCAGGTTCCCCACCAGTTGGGGAAGCCGAAAAACCATATGTTTTCCGTATGCGACCTCCCCCTGAGAAGTTAGCCCTGGATGTATCTTGCATTTGTTGGCAAAAATCCAATTCAGCATGGAAAGTCAAAATTTTAAACTGACTTCAACTCTTAAAAGTATACATATATTCAGGTTTCCCCCAGGTTGGGGAAGCCGAGAAACCATATGTTATCCTGATGAAAAGTCAAAAGTTGAATCTGACTTCAAATGCGAAAAGTATACATATGTTCAGGTTCCCCACCAGTTGCGGAAGGCAAAAAAACATTTGTTTTCCGGATGCGACCTCCCCCTCAGAAGTTAGCCCTGGATGTATCTTGCATTTGTTGGAAAAAATCCAATAAAGCATCAATAGTCAAAACGTGAAACTGACTTCAAATGCGAAAAGTATACATATATTCAGGTTCCCCACCAGTTGGGGAAGCCGAAAAACCATATGTTTTCCGTATGCGACCTCCCCCTGAGAAGTTAGCCCTGGATGTATCTTGCATTTGTTGGCAAAAATCCAATTCAGCATGGAAAGTCAAAATTTGAAACTGACCTCAACTTTGAAAAGTATACATATATTCTGGTTCCCTCCAGGTTGGGGAAGCGAAAAAACATTTGTTATCCGGATGCGACCTCCCCCTGAGAAGTTAGCCCAGGATGTATCTAGCATTTCTTGGCAAAAATCCAATAAAGCATCAAAAGTCAAAACGTGAAACTGACTTCAAATTCAAAAAGTATACATTCCCAACCGGTTGTGGAAGGAGAAAAAACATTTGTTTTCCGGATGCGACCTCCCCCTCAGAAGTTAGCCCTGGATGTATCTTGCATTTTTTGGCAAATATCCAATTACGGATGAAAAGTCAAAATGTGAAACTGACCTCAAATTCGAAAAGTATACGTATATTCAGGTTTCCCCCAGGTTGGGGAAGGAGAAAAAACATTTGTTTTCCGGATGCGACCTCCCCCTCAGAAGTTAGCCCTGGATGTATCTTGCATTTGTTGGAAAAAATCCAATAAAGCATCAAAAGTCAAAACGTGAAACTAACTTCAAATTCAAAAAGTATACATATATTCAGGTTCCCCACCGGTTGGGGAAGGAGAAAAAACATTTGTTTTCCGGATGCGACCTCCCCCTCAGAAGTTAGCCCTGGATGTATCTTGCATTTGTTGGCAAAATTCCAATTCAGCATGGAAAGTCAAAATGTGAAACTGACTTCAAATTTGAAAAGTATACATATGTTCAGGTTCCCCACCAGTTGGGGAAGGCAAAAAAACCATATGTTATCCGGATGCGACCTCCCCCTGAGAAGTTAGCCATGGATGTATCTAGCATTTTTTGGCAAAAATCCAATAAAGCATCAAAAGTCAAAACGTGAAACTGACTTCAAATTCGAAAAGTATACTTTGATAGGTTTCCCCCCCAGGTTGGGTAAGCCAAAAACCATATTTAATGCCGGATGCAACCTCCCCTGAGAATTAGCCAGGATGTATCTTGCATTGTTGTGCAAATATCCCAATTAAAGCATGAAAAAATTCGAAAACGATGAAACTGACTTTCAATTCGACAGTATACAATATTCGAGGTTTCCCTTTTCCCCCAGGTTGGGGAAAAGCCGAAAAGGACCATATGTAAATCCTGATGCGAACCTCGCCACTGAGAAGTTAGCCCTGGATGTAATCTTGCATTTGTTTGAAAAAAATCCAATAAAGCATGAAAAGTCAAATGTTGAATCTGACTTCAAATGCGAAAAGTATACATATGTTCAGGTTCCCCACCAGTTGGGGAAGCCGAAAAACCATATGTTTTCCGTATGCGACCTCCCCCTGAGAAGTTAGCCCTGGATGTATCTTGCATTTGTTGGCAAAAATCCAATTCAGCATGGAAAGTCAAAATTTGAAACTGACCTCAACTTTGAAAAGTATACATATATTCTGGTTCCCTCCAGGTTGGGGAAGGCGAAAAAACATTTGTTATCCGGATGCGACCTCCCCCTGAGAAGTTAGCCCAGGACATATCATGCATTTGTTGGAAAAAATCCAATAAAGCATGAAAAGTCAAATGTTGAATCTGACTTCAAATGCGAAAAGTATACATATGTTCAGGTTCCCCACCAGTTGGGGAAGCCGAAAAACCATATGTTTTCCGTATGCGACCTCCCCCTGAGAAGTTAGCCCTGGATGTATCTTGCATTTGTTGGCAAAAATCCAATTCAGCATGGAAAGTCAAAATTTTAAACTGACTTCAACTCGAAAAGTATACATATATTCAGGTTTCCCCCAGGTTGGGGAAGCCGAAAAACCATATGTTATCCGGAAGCGACCTCCCCCTGAGAAGTTAGCCCAGGACATATCATGCATTTGTTGAAAAAATCCAATAAAGCATGAAAAGTCAAAGTTGAATCTGACTTCAAATGCGAAAAGTATACATATGTTCAGGTTCCCCACCAGTTGGGGAAGCCGAAAAACCATATGTTTTCCGTATGCGACCTCCCCCTGAGAAGTTAGCCCTGGATGTATCTTGCATTTGTTGGCAAAAATCCAATTCAGCATGGAAAGTCAAAATTTGAAACTGACCTCAACTTTGAAAAGTATACTATATCTGGTTCCCTCCAGGTTGGGGCAGGCGAAAAACATTTGTTATCCGGATGCGACCTCCCCCTGAGAAGTTAGCCCAGGACATATCATGCATTTGTTGGAAAAAATCCAATAAAGCATGAAAGTCAAAAGTTGAATCTGACTTCAATGCGAAAGTATACATATGTTCCGGTTCCCCACCAGTTGCGGAGGCAAAAAAACATTTGTTTTCCGGATGCGACCTCCCCCCTCAGAGTAGCCCTGGATGTATCTTGCATTTGTTGGAAAAAATCCAATAAAGCATCAATAGTCAAAACGTGAAACTGACTTCAAATGCGAAAAGTATACATATATTCAGGTTCCCCACCAGTTGGGGAAGCCGAAAAACCATATGTTTTCCGTATGCGACCTCCCCCTGAGAAGTTAGCCCTGGATGTATCTTGCATTTGTTGGCAAAAATCCAATTCCCCTGAGAAGTTAGCCCAGGACATATCATGCATTTGTTGGAAAAAATCCAATAAAGCATGAAAAGTCAAAAGTTGAATTTGACTTTAAATGCGAAAAGTATACATATATTCAGGTTCCCCACCAGTTGGGGAAGGCAAAAAAACATTTGTTTTCCGGATGCGACCTCCACCTCAGAAGTTAGCCCTGGATGTATCTAGCATTTGTTGGCAAATATCCAATTAAGCATGAAAAATCAAAACGTGAAACTGACTTCAAATTCAAAAAGTATACATATATTCAGGTTCCCCACCGGTTGGGGAAGGAGAAAAAACATTTGTTTTCCGGATGCGACCTCCTCCTCAGAAGCTAGCCCTGGATGTATCTTGCATTTGTTGGAAAAAATCCAATAAAGCATGAAAAGTCAAAATGTGAAACTGACTTCAAATTCGAAAAGTATACATATATTCAGGTCCCCATCGGGGGGGGTTTGGGCAGTTGGGGAGCCGAAAATACCATAAATGTTTTTCCGTACGACCTCCCCTGAGAAGGTTAGCCGGACATATGCATTTGGTTGGCAATATCCAATTACTGAAGATCAACACTTGAAACTGACTGTCAATCAAAAGTAATACATATTATTCAGGTTCCCACCGTTGGGGAAGGTAGAAAAACTTGTTGGGAAAAAACGATGGCGACTCCCCTCAGAAGTTAGCCCTGGATGTATCTTGCATTTGTTGGCAAAATTCCAATTCAGCATGGAAAGTCAAAATGTGAAACTGACTTCAAATTTGAAAAGTATACATATGTTCAGGTTCCCCACCAGTTGGGGAAGGCAAAAAAACCATATGTTATCCGGATGCGACCTCCCCCTGAGAAGTTAGCCATGGATGTATCTAGCATTTTTTGGCAAAAATCCAATAAAGCATCAAAAGTCAAAACGTGAAACTGACTTCAAATTCGAAAAGTATACATATATTCAGGTTTCCCCCAGGTTGGGGAAGCCAAAAAACCATATGTAATCCGGATGCAACCTCCCCCTGAGAAGTTAGCCCAGGATGTATCTTGCATTTGTTGGCAAATATCCAATTAAGCATTAAAAGTCAAAACGTGAAACTGACTTCAAATTCGAAAAGTATACATATATTCAGGTTTCCCCCAGGTTGGGGAAGCCAAAAAACCATATGTAATCCGGATGCGACCTCCCCCTGAGAAGTTAGCCCAGGATGTATCTTGCATTTGTTGGCAAATATCCAATTAGGCATGAAAAGTCAAAATGTGAAACTGACCTCAAATTCAAAAAGTATACATATATTCAGGTTTCCCCCAGGTTAGGGAAGCCGAAAAACCATATGTTATCCGGAAGCGACCTCTCCCTGAGAAGTTAGCCCAGGACATATCGTGCATTTGTTGAAAAAAATCCAATTAAGCATGAAAAGTCAAAATGTGAAACTGACTTCAAATGCGAAAAGTATACATATGTTCAGGTTCCCCACCAGTTGCGGAAGGCAAAAAAACATTTGTTTTCCGGATGCGACCTCCCCCTCAGAAGTTAGCCCTGGATGTATCTTGCATTTGTTGGAAAAAATCCAATAAAGCATCAATAGTCAAAACGTGAAACTCACTTCAAATGCGAAAAGTATACATATATTCAGGTTCCCCACCAGTTGGGGAAGCCGAAAAACCATATGTTTTCCGTATGCGACCTCCCCCTGAGAAGTTAGCCCAGGACATATCATGCATTTGTTCGAAAAAATCCAATAAAGCATGAAAAGTCAAAAGTTGAATTTGACTTTAAATGCGAAAAGTATACATATATTCAGGTTCCCCACCAGTTGGGGAAGGCAAAAAAACATTTGTTTTCCGGATGCGACCTCCACCTCAGAAGTTAGCCCTGGATGTATCTAGCATTTGTTGGCAAATATCCAATTAAGCATGAAAAATCAAAACGTGAAACTGACTTCAAATTCAAAAAGTATACATATATTCAGGTTCCCCACCGGTTGGGGAAGGAGAAAAAACATTTGTTTTCCGGATGCGACCTCCCCCTCAGAAGCTAGCCCTGGATGTATCTTGCATTTGTTGGAAAAAATCCAATAAAGCATGAAAAGTCAAAATGTGAAACTGACTTCAAATTCGAAAAGTATACATATATTCAGGTTCCCCATCAGTTGGGGAAGCCGAAAAACCATATGTTTTCCGTATGCGACCTCCCCCTGAGAAGTTAGCCGAGGACATATGCATTTGTTGGCAAATATCCAATTAAGCATGAAAAATCAAAACGTGAAACTGACTTCAAATTCAAAAAGTATACATATATTCAGGTTCCCCACCGGTTGGGGAAGGAGAAAAAACATTTGTTTTCCGGATGCGACCTCCCCCTCAGAAGTTAGCCCTGGATGTATCTTGCATTTGTTGGCAAAATTCCAATTCAGCATGGAAAGTCAAAATGTGAAACTGACTTCAAATTTGAAAAGTATACATATGTTCAGGTTCCCCACCAGTTGGGGAAGGCAAAAAACCATATGTTATCCGGATGCGACCTCCCCCTGAGAAGTTAGCCATGGATGTATCTAGCATTTTTTGGCAAAAATCCAATAAAGCATGAAAAGTCAAAACGTGAAACTGACTTCAAATTCGAAAAGTATACATATATTCAGGTTTCCCCCAGGTTGGGGAAGCCAAAAAACCATATGTAATCCGGATGCAACCTCCCCCTGAGAAGTTAGCCCAGGATGTATCTTGCATTTGTTGGCAAATATCCAATTAAGCATTAAAAGTCAAAACGTGAAACTGACTTCAAATTCGAAAAGTATACATATATTCAGGTTTCCCCCAGGTTGGGGAAGCCAAAAAACCATATGTAATCCGGATGCGACCTCCCCCTGAGAAGTTAGCCCAGGATGTATCTTGCATTTGTTGGCAAATATCCAATTAGGCATGAAAAGTCAAAATGTGAAACTGACCTCAAATTCAAAAAGTATACATATATTCAGGTTTCCCCCAGGTTAGGGAAGCCGAAAAACCATATGTTATCCGGAAGCGACCTCTCCCTGAGAAGTTAGCCCAGGACATATCATGCATTTGTTGAAAAAAATCCAATAAAGCATGAAAAGTCAAATGTTGAATCTGACTTCAAATGCGAAAAGTATACATATGTTCAGGTTCCCCACCAGTTGCGGAAGGCAAAAAAACATTTGTTTTCCGGATGCGACCTCCCCCTCAGAAGTTAGCCCTGGATGTATCTTGCATTTGTTGGAAAAAATCCAATAAAGCATCAATAGTCAAAACGTGAAACTCACTTCAAATGCGAAAAGTATACATATATTCAGGTTCCCCACCAGTTGGGGAAGCCGAAAAACCATATGTTTTCCGTATGCGACCTCCCCCTGAGAAGTTAGCCCTGCATGTATCTTGCATTTGTTGGCAAAAATCCAATTCAGCATGGAAAGTCAAAATTTTAAACTGACTTCAACTCTTAAAAGTATACATATATTCAGGTTACCCCCAGGTTGGGGAAGCCGAAAAACCATATGTTATCCTGATGCGACCTCCCCCTGAGAAGTTAGCCGAGGACATATGCATTTGTTGGCAAATATCCAATTAAGCATGAAAAGTCAAAACGTGAAACTGACTTCAAATTCAAAAAGTATACATATATTCAGGTTCCCCACCGGTTGGGGAAGCCGAAAAACCATATGTTTTCCGTATGCGACCTCCCCGAGAAGTTAGCCCTGGATGTATCTTGCATTTGTTGGCAAAATTCCAATTCAGTATGGAAAGTCAAAATTTTAAACTGACTTCAACTCTTAAAAGTATACATATATTCAGGTTTCCCCCAGGTTGGGGAAGCCGAAAAACCATATGTTATCCGGAAGCGACCTCCCCCTGAGAAGTTAGCCCAGGACATATCATGCATTTGTTGAAAAAAATCCAATAAAGCATGAAAAGTCAAATGTTGAATCTGACTTCAAATGCGAAAAGTATACATATGTTCAGGTTCCCCACCAGTTGCGGAAGGCAAAAAAACATTTGTTTTCCGGATGCGACCTCCCCCTCAGAAGTTAGCCCTGGATGTATCTTGCATTTGTTGGAAAAAATCCAATAAAGCATCAATAGTCAAAACGTGAAACTGACTTCAAATGCGAAAAGTATACATATATTCAGGTTCCCCACCAGTTGGGGAAGCCGAAAAACCATATGTTTTCCGTATGCGACCTCCCCCTGAGAAGTTAGCCCTGGATGTATCTTGCATTTGTTGGCAAAAATCCAATTCAGCATGGAAAGTCAAAATTTGAAACTGACCTCAACTTTGAAAAGTATACATATATTCTGGTTCCCTCCAGGTTGGGGAAGGCGAAAAAACATTTGTTATCCGGATGCGACCTCCCCCTGAGAAGTTAGCCCAGGACATATCATGCATTTGTTGGAAAAAATCCAATAAAGCATGAAAAGTCAAAAGTTGAATTTGACTTTAAATGCGAAAAGTATACATATATTCAGGTTCCCCACCAGTTGGGGAAGGCAAAAAAACATTTGTTTTCCGGATGCGACCTCCACCTCAGAAGTTAGCCCTGGATGTATCTAGCATTTGTTGGCAAATATCCAATTAAGCATGAAAAATCAAAACGTGAAACTGACTTCAAATTCAAAAAGTATACATATATTCAGGTTCCCCACCGGTTGGGGAAGGAGAAAAAACATTTGTTTTCCGGATGCGACCTCCCCCTCAGAAGCTAGCCCTGGATGTATCTTGCATTTGTTGGAAAAAATCCAATAAAGCATGAAAAGTCAAAATGTGAAACTGACTTCAAATTCGAAAAGTATACATATATTCAGGTTCCCCCCAGGTGGGGAAGCCCGAAAACCATATATTTTCACGACGCGCCTTCCCCTGAACTTAGACCCTGGATTATCTTGCCATTTGTTGGCAAAATCCATAAAGCGGAAAGTCAAAATGGAAACTGACCAAATTCAGAAAAGTATACATATAGTCAGGTGTCCCCCCAAGTGGGGAAGCCCAAAAACCTATATTTTCGGATGCGACCTCCCTGAATAAGTTAGCCCTGGATGTATCTTGCATGTGGTTGGCAAATCGCACTAAAGCAATGAAAAGTCAAAATGTGCACTGACCTCAATTCGAAAAGTATACATATCCTCAGTCCCCCAAGTTGGGGAACCCAAAACCATATAATTTTCCGATGCGCATCCCCCTGAGAATTAGGCCCTGGATGTATCTTGCATTTGTTGGGAAAATCCACTAAATGCATGAAATCAAAATGTGAAACTGACCTGAAATTCGAAAAGTATACATATATTCAGGTTCCCCCCAAGTTGGGGAAGCCAAAAAACCATATATTTTCCGGACGCGACCTCACGCTGAGAAGTTAGCCCTGGATGTATCTTGCATTTGTTGGCAAAAATCCACTAAAGCATGAAAAGTCAAAATGTGAAACTGACCTCAAATTCGAAAAGTATACATATATTCAGGTTCCCCCCAAGTTGGGGAAGCCGAAAAACCATATATTTTCCGGACGCGACCTCCCGCTGAGAACTTAGCCATGGATATATCTTGCATTTGTTGGCAAAAATCCAATAAAGCATGAAAAGTCAAAATGTGAAACCGACCTCAAATTCGAAAAGTATACATATATTCAGGTTCCCCCAAAGTTGGGGAAGCCGAAAAACCATATATTTTCCGGACGCGACCTCCCGCTGAGAACTTCGCCCTGGATATATCTTGCATTTGTTCGCAAAAATCCAATAAAGCATGAAAAGTCAAAATGTGAAACCGACCTCAAATTCAAAAAATATACATATATTCAGGTTCCCCCCAAGTTGGGGAAGCCGAAAAACCATATATTTTCCGGACGCGACCTCCCCCTGAGAAGTTAGCCCTGGGTGTATCTTGCATTTGTTGGCAATAATCCACTAAAGCATGAAAAGTCAAAATGTGAAACTGACCTCAAATTCGAAAAGTATACATATATTCAGGTTCCCCCCAGTTTGGGGAGCCCGAAAAACCCATATATTTTCCGACGCCGACCATCCCCTGAGAAGGTAGCCCTGGATGTATCTTTGCATTTTTTTTTTGTTTTGAAAAAATCCAATAAAGGCATAAAAGTCAAATGTTTGATCTGACTTCAAGTGCGAAAAGATATACATATGTCAAGGTTCCCACCAGTTGGGGGAAGCGAAAAAACCATATGTTTTCCGTATGCAACTCCCCCTGAGAAGTAGCCCTGGCTGTATCTTGCATTTGTTGGCAAAATCCAATTCAGCATGGAAAGTCAAAATTTTAAACTGACTTCAACTCTTAAAAGTATACATATATTCAGGTTTCCCCCAGGTTGGGGAAGCCGAGAAACCATATGTTATCCTGATGCGACCTCCCCCTGAGAAGTTAGCCGAGGACATATGCATTTGTTGGCAAATATCCAATTAAGCATGAAAAGTCAACACGTGAAACTGACTTCAAATTCAAAAAGTATACATATATTCAGGTTCCCCACCGGTTGGGGAAGCCGAAAAACCATATGTTTTCCGTATGCGACCTCCCCCTGAGACGTTAGCCCTGGATGTATCTTGCATTTGTTGGAAAAAATCCAATAAAGCATGAAAAGTCAAAATGTGAAACTGACTTCAAATTCGAAAACTATACATATATTCAGGTTCCCCACCAGTTGGGGAAGCCGAAAAACCATATGTTTTCCGTATGCGACCTCCACCTGAGAAGTTAGCCCTGGATGTATCTTGCATTTGTTGGCAAAATTCCAATTCAGTATGGAAAGTCAAAATTTTAAACTGACTTCAACTCTTAAAAGTATACATATATTCAGGTTTCCCCCAGGTTGGGGAAGCCGAAAAACCATATGTTATCCGGAAGCGACCTCCCCCTGAGAAGTTAGCCCAGGACATATCATGCATTTGTTGAAAAAAATCCAATAAAGCATGAAAAGTCAAAACGTGAAACTGACTTCAAATGCGAAAAGTATACATATATTCAGGTTCCCCACCAGTTGGGGAAGCCGAAAAACCATATGTTTTCCGTATGCGACCTCCCCCTGAGAAGTTAGCCCTGGATGTATCTTGCATTTGTTGGCAAAAATCCAATTCAGCATGGAAAGTCAAAATTTGAAACTGACCTCAACTTTGAAAAGTATACATATATTCTGGTTCCCTCCAGGTTGGGGAAGGCGAAAAAACATTTGTTATCCGGATGCGACCTCCCCCTGAGAAGTTAGCCCAGGACATATCATGCATTTGTTGGAAAAAATCCAATAAAGCATGAAAAGTCAAAAGTTGAATCTGACTTCAAATGCGAAAAGTATACATATGTTCAGGTTCCCCACCAGTTGCGGAAGGCAAAAAAACATTTGTTTTCCGGATGCGACCTCCCCCTCAGAAGTTAGCCCTGGATGTATCTTGCATTTGTTGGAAAAAATCCAATAAAGCATCAATAGTCAAAACGTGAAACTGACTTCAAATGCGAAAAGTATACATATATTCAGGTTCCCCATCAGTTGGGGAAGCCGAAAAACCATATGTTTTCCGTATGCGACCTCCCCCTGAGAAGTTAGCCCTGGATGTATCTTGCATTTGTTGGCAAAAATCCAATTCAGCATGGAAAGTCAAAATTTGAAACTGACCTCAACTTTGAAAAGTATACATATATTCTCGTTCCCTCCAGGTTGGGGAAGGCGAAAAAACATTTGTTATCCGGATGCGACCTCCCCCTGAGAAGTTAGCCCAGGATGTATCTAGCATTTCTTGGCAAAAATCCAATAAAGCATCAAAAGTCAAAACGTGAAACTGACTTCAAATTCAAAAAGTATACATTCCCAACCGGTTGTGGAAGGAGAAAAAACATTTGTTTTCCGGATGCGACCTCCCCCTCAGAAGTTAGCCCTGGATGTATCTTGCATTTTTTGGCAAATATCCAATTACGGATGAAAAGTCAAAATGTGAAACTGACCTCAAATTCGAAAAGTATACGTATATTCAGGTTTCCCCCAGGTTGGGGAAGGAGAAAAAACATTTGTTTTCCGGATGCGACCTCCCCCTCAGAAGTTAGCCCTGGATGTATCTTGCATTTGTTGGAAAAAATCCAATAAAGCATCAAAAGTCAAAACGTGAAACTAACTTCAAATTCAAAAAGTATACATATATTCAGGTTCCCCACCGGTTGGGGAAGGAGAAAAAACATTTGTTTTCCGGATGCGACCTCCCCCTCAGAAGTTAGCCCTGGATGTATCTTGCATTTGTTGGCAAAATTCCAATTCAGCATGGAAAGTCAAAATGTGAAACTGACTTCAAATTTGAAAAGTATACATATGTTCAGGTTCCCCACCAGTTGGGGAAGGCAAAAAACCATATGTTATCCGTATCTCCTCCCCTGAGAGTTAGTCCATGGATGTCTCTAGCTTTTTTTTGGCACAAATCCAATAAGCCCATCAAAGTCAAACGTAAACTGACTCAAATTCGAAAGTATACATATATTCAGGCTTCCCCCAGGTTGGGAAGCCAAAAAACCATATGTATACATAGCAACCTCCCCCTCAGAAGTTAGCCCTGGATGTATCTTGCATTTTTTGGCAAATATCCAATTACGGATGAAAAGTCAAAATGTGAAACTGACCTCAAATTCGAAAAGTATACGTATATTCAGGTTTCCCCCAGGTTGGGGAAGGAGAAAAAACATTTGTTTTCCGGATGCGACCTCCCCCTCAGAAGTTAGCCCTGGATGTATCTTGCATTTGTTGGAAAAACTCCAATAAAGCATCAAAAGTCAAAACGTGAAACTAACTTCAAATTCAAAAAGTATACATATATTCAGGTTCCCCACCGGTTGGGGAAGGAGAAAAAACATTTGTTTTCCGGATGCGACCTCCCCCTCAGAAGTTAGCCCTGGATGTATCTTGCATTTGTTGCCAAAATTCCAATTCAGCATGGAAAGTCAAAATGTGAAACTGACTTCAAATTTGAAAAGTATACATATGTTCAGGTTCCCCACCAGTTGGGGAAGGCAAAAACCATATGTTATTCGGATGCGACCTCCCCCTGAGAAGTTAGCCATGGATGTATCTAGCATTTTTTGGCAAAAATCCAATAAAGCATCAAAAGTCAAAACGTGAAACTGACTTCAAATTCGAAAAGTATACATATATTCAGGTTTCCCCCAGGTTGGGGAAGCCAAAAAACCATATGTAATCCGGATGCAACCTCCCCCTGAGAAGTTAGCCCAGGATGTATCTTGCATTTGTTGGCAAATATCCAATTAAGCATGAAAAGTCAAAACGTGAAACTGACTTCAAATTCGAAAAGTATACATATATTCAGGTTTCCCCCAGGTTGGGGAAGCCAAAAAACCATATGTAATCCGGATGCGACCTCCCACTGAGAAGTTAGCCCTGGATGTATCTTGCATTTGTTGGAAAAAATCCAATAAAGCATCAATAGTCAAAACGTGAAACTCACTTCAAATGCGAAAAGTATACATATATTCAGGTTCCCCACCAGTTGGGGAAGCCGAAAAACCATATGTTTTCCGTATGCGACCTCCCCCTGAGAAGTTAGCCCTGGATGTATCTTGCATTTGTTGGCAAAAATCCAATTCAGCATGGAAAGTCAAAACGTGAAACTGACTTCAAATACGAAAAGTATACATATATTCAGGTTCCCCACCAGTTGGGGAAGCCGAAAAACCATATGTTTTCCGTATGCGACCTCCCCCTGAGAAGTTAGCCCTGGATGTATCTTGCATTTGTTGGCAAAAATCCAATTCAGCATGGAAAGTCAAAATTTGAAACTGACCTCAACTTTGAAAAGTATACATATATTCTGGTTCCCTCCAGGTTGGGGAAGGCGAAAAAACATTTGTTATCCGGATGCGACCTCCCCCTGAGAAGTTAGCCCAGGATGTATCTAGCATTTCTTGGCAAATATCCAATTAAGCATGAAAAATCAAAACGTGAAACTGACTTCAAATTCAAAAAGTATACATATATTCAGGTTCCCCACCGGTTGGGGAAGGAGAAAAAACATTTGTTTTCCGGATGCGACCTCCTCCTCAGAAGCTAGCCCTGGATGTATCTTGCATTTGTTGGAAAAAATCCAATAAAGCATGAAAAGTCAAAATGTGAAACTGACTTCAAATTCGAAAAGTATACATATATTCAGGTTCCCCATCAGTTGGGGAAGCCGAAAAACCATATGTTTTCCGTATGCGACCTCCCCCTGAGAAGTTAGCCGAGGACATATGCATTTGTTGGCAAATATCCAATTAAGCATGAAAAATCAAAACGTGAAACTGACTTCAAATTCAAAAAGTATACATATATTCAGGTTCCCCACCGGTTGGGGAAGGAGAAAAAACATTTGTTTTCCGGATGCGACCTCCCCCTCAGAAGTTAGCCCTGGATGTATCTTGCATTTGTTGGCAAAATTCCAATTCAGCATGGAAAGTCAAAATGTGAAACTGACTTCAAATTTGAAAAGTATACATATGTTCAGGTTCCCCACCAGTTGGGGAAGGCAAAAAAACCATATGTTATCCGGATGCGACCTCCCCCTGAGAAGTTAGCCATGGATGTATCTAGCATTTTTTGGCAAAAATCCAATAAAGCATCAAAAGTCAAAACGTGAAACTGACTTCAAATTCGAAAAGTATACATATATTCAGGTTTCCCCCAGGTTGGGGAAGCCAAAAAACCATATGTAATCCGGATGCAACCTCCCCCTGAGAAGTTAGCCCAGGATGTATCTTGCATTTGTTGGCAAATATCCAATTAAGCATTAAAAGTCAAAACGTGAAACTGACTTCAAATTCGAAAAGTATACATATATTCAGGTTTCCCCCAGGTTGGGGAAGCCAAAAAACCATATGTAATCCGGATGCGACCTCCCCCTGAGAAGTTAGCCCAGGATGTATCTTGCATTTGTTGGCAAATATCCAATTAGGCATGAAAAGTCAAAATGTGAAACTGACCTCAAATTCAAAAAGTATACATATATTCAGGTTTCCCCCAGGTTAGGGAAGCCGAAAAACCATATGTTATCCGGAAGCGACCTCTCCCTGAGAAGTTAGCCCAGGACATATCATGCATTTGTTGAAAAAAATCCAATAAAGCATGAAAAGTCAAATGTTGAATCTGACTTCAAATGCGAAAAGTATACATATGTTCAGGTTCCCCACCAGTTGCGGAAGGCAAAAAAACATTTGTTTTCCGGATGCGACCTCCCCCTCAGAAGTTAGCCCTGGATGTATCTTGCATTTGTTGGAAAAAATCCAATAAAGCATCAATAGTCAAAACGTGAAACTCACTTCAAATGCGAAAAGTATACATATATTCAGGTTCCCCACCAGTTGGGGAAGCCGAAAAACCATATGTTTTCCGTATGCGACCTCCCCCTGAGAAGTTAGCCCTGCATGTATCTTGCATTTGTTGGCAAAAATCCAATTCAGCATGGAAAGTCAAAATTTTAAACTGACTTCAACTCTTAAAAGTATACATATATTCAGGTTACCCCCAGGTTGGGGAAGCCGAAAAACCATATGTTATCCTGATGCGACCTCCCCCTGAGAAGTTAGCCGAGGACATATGCATTTGTTGGCAAATATCCAATTAAGCATGAAAAGTCAAAACGTGAAACTGACTTCAAATTCAAAAAGTATACATATATTCAGGTTCCCCACCGGTTGGGGAAGCCGAAAAACCATATGTTTTCCGTATGCGACCTCCCCGAGAAGTTAGCCCTGGATGTATCTTGCATTTGTTGGCAAAATTCCAATTCAGTATGGAAAGTCAAAATTTTAAACTGACTTCAACTCTTAAAAGTATACATATATTCAGGTTTCCCCCAGGTTGGGGAAGCCGAAAAACCATATGTTATCCGGAAGCGACCTCCCCCTGAGAAGTTAGCCCAGGACATATCATGCATTTGTTGAAAAAAATCCAATAAAGCATGAAAAGTCAAATGTTGAATCTGACTTCAAATGCGAAAAGTATACATATGTTCAGGTTCCCCACCAGTTGCGGAAGGCAAAAAAACATTTGTTTTCCGGATGCGACCTCCCCCTCAGAAGTTAGCCCTGGATGTATCTTGCATTTGTTGGAAAAAATCCAATAAAGCATCAATAGTCAAAACGTGAAACTCACTTCAAATGCGAAAAGTATACATATATTCAGGTTCCCCACACCAGTGGGGAAGCCAAAACCATAGGTTTCCGTATGCGACCTCCCATGAGAAGTTAGCCCTGGATGTATCTTGCATTGTTGGCAAAATCCAATCAGCATTGAAAGTCAAAAATTTTAAACGATCAACTCTTAAAAGTATAATATATCAGGTTCCCCCAGGTGGGGAAGACGAGAAAGAAAGAAGAAGAAACCAATGTTATTCCTGATGCGACCTCCACTGAGATAGGTAGCCGAGGAACATATGCATTGGTGGCAAAAGATCCAATCAGCATGAAAAGTTCAACACGTGAAACTGACTTAAATTCAAAAAAGTATAATATTATTCAGGTTCCCACGGTTGGGGAAGCCGAAAAACCATCTGTTTCCGTATGCGCCCCACGAGAAGTTCGCCCTGGAGGGTATCTTTGCATTTGTTGAAAAAAATCCAATAAAGCATGAAAAGTCAAAACGTGAAACTGACTTCAAATGCGAAAAGTATACATATATTCAGGTTCCCCACCAGTTGGGGAAGCCGAAAAACCATATGTTTTCCGTATGCGACCTCCCCCTGAGAAGTTAGCCCTGGATGTATCTTGCATTTGTTGGCAAAAATCCAATTCAGCATGGAAAGTCAAAATTTGAAACTGACCTCAACTTTGAAAAGTATACATATATTCTGGTTCCCTCCAGGTTGGGGAAGGCGAAAAAACATTTGTTATCCGGATGCGACCTCCCCCTGAGAAGTTAGCCCAGGACATATCATGCATTTGTTGGAAAAAATCCAATAAAGCATGAAAAGTCAAAAGTTGAATCTGACTTCAAATGCGAAAAGTATACATATGTTCAGGTTCCCCACCAGTTGCGGAAGGCAAAAAAACATTTGTTTTCCGGATGCGACCTCCCACTCAGAAGTTAGCCCTGGATGTATCTTGCATTTGTTGGAAAAAATCCAATAAAGCATCAATAGTCAAAACGTGAAACTGACTTCAAATGCGAAAAGTATACATATATTCAGGTTCCCCACCAGTTGGGGAAGCCGAAAAACCATATGTTTTCCGTATGCGACCTCCACCTGAGAAGTTAGCCCTGGATGTATCTTGCATTTGTTGGCAAAATTCCAATTCAGTATGGAAAGTCAAAATTTTAAACTGACTTCAACTCTTAAAAGTATACATATATTCAGGTTTCCCCCAGGTTGGGGAAGCCGAAAAACCATATGTTATCCGGAAGCGACCTCCCCCTGAGAAGTTAGCCCAGGACATATCATGCATTTGTTGAAAAAAATCCAATAAAGCATGAAAAGTCAAAACGTGAAACTGACTTCAAATGCGAAAAGTATACATATATTCAGGTTCCCCACCAGTTGGGGAAGCCGAAAAACCATATGTTTTCCGTATGCGACCTCCCCCTGAGAAGTTAGCCCTGGATGTATCTTGCATTTGTTGGCAAAAATCCAATTCAGCATGGAAAGTCAAAATTTGAAACTGACCTCAACTTTGAAAAGTATACATATATTCTGGTTCCCCACCAGTTGGGGAACCCGAAAAACCATTTGTTTTCCGGAAGCGACCTCCCCCTGAGAAGTTAGCCCTGGATGTATCTTGCATTTGTTGGAAAAAATCCAATAAATCATGAAATGTCAAAATTTGAATCTGACTTCAAATTCGAAAAGTATACATATATTCAGGTTCCCCACCGCTTGGGGGAGGCAAAAAAACATTTGTTTTCCAGATGCGACCTGCCCCTCAGAGGTTAGCCCTGGATGTATCTTGCATTTGTTGGCAAAAATCCAATAAAGCATGAAAAGTCAAAAGGTGAACCTGAGTTCAAATTC